>JAQGCC010001564.1:0-22860 GCA_034698905.1 Xestoiulus laeticollis | reverse complement strand
CAAAACCCTCAATAATCTAGTAACGCATTGCCGTCAACGTAAAAGTGTAGTACGTTAGTGGCTCCCCCTACATTTTTGTGAACTACGCTTGCAGTGCCATAAAAATATGCTTAGTGCACAGGCAGTGAGGAGGAGGCGGTGGTACATTATGATTATATGTACATGTATATTCAATTTCATGGAAATATGTCCGTAAAGTTTACCAGACCCTCTACAATTATAAACTTCATGGTTTCAGTTTACATTTACGTTGTTTGCTTTTGAGTTTTGGTATGAAGGTGATCGAGGCGCTAAAAGACCACTTAACTAAAATATAGGATCCATTTGGTTCCAACCATGAGTAACTTAATTGATTAGCCTATACTCAATGGGCAATGAGTTGCATCTACATGTATTTCTCTAGAAATTGCTGAAAACTTGGCGCACAACTCTGCTCCTTATCAGTTTGCTTCATTAATAATTCATGACCAAGGTCATAACTCCCTGGCTTCAGGTTAGAAAAAAAAAATTGACCCTGAAAGCTCATTTGCATCATCTGCAAACTTGTAAGTGAACATGAACTCGTTGGATATTAGCCAAAGTTATCTGCATACAGTGTACATGTAATGTACATCATAAGGAAGCTGCACCTTTCGGTCATTCTTTTCACCCAAGGTGTACCTGATGGAAATGTCTCACCAACCATGCTCAATGACTTTATTGATAGAAAGCATTTTGCACGCCATTGCCAACATCTGGAAATGTTTTTGGCACCTCGAAGAATCCTGTTTCATCGCCTTTGAAACCCGTGGCTCCCAATTAATGTTTGCCAATTGTTTGATTAGGTGCGGTGTCGAATGCGTCATTTCCAAGATATTCTTTTGCCGTCTCTATTAAAAAACATTACTAGTAAGAAATGTATCAAAACTCATGTCATTGTGAGACTCTCATAGCATTCAGATGCAAAAATACGATTCATGACCCTACGCAAATTTAATTGGTATATGTAGGCCTATAGTACATGAAACTCCCCCGTCACTGAAGTGAAATCATGATTTTCAGTAACTTTTTATGTGAAATAAACGCTTTTGTGTATAACTAGGCCCAAAACAATTTCCCATAAAGTTTTCAAGAAATTTACCAAAACCGAAACATCGATTCAAGAACAATGCAAAAAGTTGGAATTTTATTGAGATTTTAATGAAAATCATATCGGATCGTTTTTATCATTTTATTTTTGCGCACAAGGAAAACTCCGCACAACCCAATCTTCCAGATTTTATTCAAAGATGTACTAGTATATTGAAGTATGAAATGCATCCACAAAGCTGATTTTCATAGATTTTATTAGTGTACAGTTTGTATTATTATAACCAAAATGGTTGGTTGTTATAACCTGTCATCGATGTTGTATAGAAGCTCTCGTTCCAGTGCTTTTTATAGTAGTAACATTTTTTTTTTGCGAAAATTTTGTAATCCATGGCCATTGGAGAGCATGTAAGCGGTTGACGGCCCTGATTTTTTGTAATGAAGTCATGAGAACTCCACCTTAGGTTTGCTATCTCTTTTTTTTTTTTCTGTATTTGGCATTGAATTCTAATAAACTCTTAATCGCTATAAATCTGTAACTGCGAGTGCCGAGTAAATTTGTTTCTATTTGGAGATTGGCGAAGGACTTTGCCTCAACGAAATCGTGATACGTGAAGTCAGAAATTGTTGACCATCACCTTAAGGTTCCACACCCCTGATTGATTAATTAGGGTTGTTGTCACGCATTTTTTAAACATGACGCTAGTTATTTTTATTATTAATTGTCAGGAGTGGTAACGCGTTGATTCAACAGACAAAAAAGCAATAGTTTTTTTAATCCATTTCATCAAGGTGTAATGGTCATGCCTTCCTTCAAATGATCAGTTGATGAAGTTACAATTTGTAGTCGCTGTTAGTTTTAACTATTTACATCAATGTTGAGTAATTGTTGAAGCCATTGTAGGATTACATGTATAATCAATTGGTGAATTTATCAGGAAGTTGGGTTTAGTATTCTTCCCGTCGTCATGTTTACGTATGATTTTGCACACATCATGACATCATACTTTGCGCAATTAACCAACTTGACTCATAGCATTGTGTACATTTCGGTGACCTTCATATAAGACAGAGGCAAATTTTGGTAAAATGTAGCCTACAATCGTATAGTGCATGCTGTGTTGAACAAGCAACTTATAAAAAGTTATATTTTGCAAGGAATGCACAGCATTTTATTTTTAAAAAAAACAGGTTTTCGTATAAAAAATACTGTCCGTCATAAATAAGTAAATGTTTGTTTGGAAGACGTAAAAGTGAGCCTCTATAAGGGCCAAGATCACATTGTGTACACACAGTGTAGACAACACATATTGCAGCATGATTAAAACGAGTCATTTTTGTAGATTAAAAATAATCGAGCGCAATGTCACCATCAGAAGCATGGTCATCGTCCTCCTCCTATTGTCATCTGACCCTGGAGGGTCCTTCGTGTCCATGACGAAGGCTGGATGCTCGATGGACTTTGGCCTCGAGGATTCATCCTCGGTTTAAAAGTCGTCAAAAGGGGAACATGTCCAGTTCAAGGCTCCATGCTTACAGAGACGTGTTGTCGAGGACTGGTGCCATCCTCTTGTTTCACCACTTGATGAGGAGAGGATGAGGAGGAACAGGCCCCTTCCTCAAGAGTCTCATCGCATCCCAGGTTGACGTGGGCGCTGCTTTCAGGATGAGACTCTTTGGTTTCTGTACTGCAGAATTTCAGGGTTTCTTCGTAGCTCGGAGGTGGTTCTATGATCTCATCGTAGCTGGGTGGGTTCTTGTCGTAGATGGAAGCACCGGAAATAACAAACAAACGATTCTGGAAAACGAAATTACAGTAATCAGTACAAGTCCTCGTCTCAAATTCTTAGTTATTGGTCGACTGCCAATAGTGAGCAGTAGGTTAATATACCGACTTTAAGTTTTTACAAAGAAAGCTATATATCTGTCCACCAAAATGTCCTTCTTGGTATTCAAGCATTACAAGTATAAATTTAAGAAAAATATTAGATGAAAATATGATCCAATTCGAGTCTTGAAGAAGGAAACTTATAAGTTTGCCATAGTGAATAAGTTACTTAGTTGCACTAATATTGTCTGATAATCTGCATTGAAATTTGCAGGATGTGATATATGAGGAATACAATGAGTGACTTTGAAGAATTGGGAAAAACCCACGAATAGGACACGGGAATCAAGATTGTAATTTACATAAGGTAAGGAAGATAGATTGAGAAATTCATTGAAAAGCATTGGGGAAAAAAACAATAACAAGAAATACAAATTTCGAAGTAATCCGTCATCCAGGCCAAATCTTTGAAGCGTTTGCTTTTGCAGAAATTTAATAATCCTGTGTCGAAACAGTATTTTCGATTTCACAGATTTGATCATAATAGCACATAATTCACGTTGTTGGCACAACAATTTCAATGTGGGCGGTACAAAAGGATTCACTTTTGCACTATAATAACATTTTGGTGCATGCATTTTGTGCTGAAAAATTGAAACTAAGGACTACACTACATGTAGGATAACTTGAAATCAACTTTTCAAAGCCAGAAATTTGTTGACTTAAAAATGTCATTGTGCACTCCTGTCTTTGCATATAAATTAAGGATGCTACAACTTACTTGATGAGCTTCGTCGGCCCTTAGTTGCTGTACCAATCCAGCAAAGGGTGCCACCATTGCATTTGCGGACATCCTCTCATTTTGAACCGTTTGGGCAGCCTGTTCTCTCATGCCCTGGCACCCTTTGCACACGCTATACACTCCAATGGCAATGCCTATCAACACAATCACTCTGCAAATATATAATAAAGGTATCTCTTAGAAGAAAAAAAAACAAAGGTACATTTCGATAAGGAGGACAAGAATGAAATTACAGACAATAGCCGGAATGATGGAGAACAAATACTTACACAACCCATATTGCGCTAAGTTCCACCATGGTTAAATAATTCCGGGTTGTTTCGAATGCAGATATCCTCCTGCAAATAAAAACAAAAACGAGATAAAGAGACACGTTGTCAAAATGCCAGATGCAACAGTTTGGGATCTGACTCTAGGTTTCAACCATATGTGGCGTGGTACATATGGTGACAAAAACATACATATATATGTAAATGCTTGCCAGGTGTTTTCCCAGAATGAATGTGCTATGCATCCATAGTGGCACCTGGAGGAGACGAATGTCCAGCTTAATAAACAGCAATTTTGTTTCTGGTTTTGACTATTTCAAGTTCGGTTTTTACTGGATTTTGATGGTTCCTAACCGAAAGTAGTTCTTAATTGGCCAAACAGAAATTGGCTAATTATGCACGTTGCAAAATCAAAATGACTTCTATAGAGTTGTCTGACTTTTGCTCATCAACAACACACCAGGTGATCCAAGATGGTAATTGTAAAGCAAGCACCTAGCTGATATGGTAAAAAATCAGAAAGTGTTCTCGTTTTATTTTTCAAAGTAATTTATGAAATTTATTTAAAAAAATAAAACCCCCTTTTTTCTGTTGTTTTGAAACGTAGCACCGAATAAACCAGACTGTGTTGAAATTATTTTCTTTGGGATGAACATGTTTTTCAGCATGTGTCGAATCAGGATTATGCATTGTATGGCAAGTGTTTTACGACCATCTTATTGCATCTCATGTGTTAATCAACCAGTGGTGACCTTAAAACGTCTGCTAACCACCTTACAAACATTGTTATTGGCCTAGCCAGGGTTTTGTTTTCTTTGAAAATGTGCAAATCAGGTGTTTTCATGTTGTGATAAAAGTGAATTACCCCGAAAAGTTTGTCAAACTGCCTCTGGTAGGTGTAATAATTCGGTTTTAATTGTTAGTCTTTGTGAATTCGACCTCGATAACTATTTCGGTATCATTTATGACCATAATTTGGCAACTGCTTCTCTCATTAATATTCTGGTCGTGCTCATCTGTGTCCTCAAGAGTGCCAAGATGTTCAATATCTGGTTTTCGGTTATTTACCTTATTCAGTTTACAAACTTGACACAACGCAAGAACCCCACATATAGTGAACCCCTAGCTTACAAAGCCAAAATACATGTATGTATTATGGTAAATGCGTGGTTGGCCGAATAGATTTCTGTATTATGGGGGAAGTAGAAGACAATGGGAAATGCGAGAAACAATTAAAAACGAGACCAAGGAAGTTGTCATAATAAGTTTATGTAATGAATTTTGACACATAAAAATTAATTATCTGAATTATTGTGAATATGTTCCACGTCCTGAATGCTATTGTCTTGATAAAGTCTTACAGACGCTGTCCATAAATATAAACTTATATTCTTCGTGACAGCGTTCATTATCCTCAATATTTTCGATAAGATACTATTTGTTTGTGTGAGAAACTTGACTGCAGTATTATTTATCTTTCTCTATATACGTCAATTATAAAACGTTGCATTATTTTCACGACCATTTCACAAACTGTTAATGAAGACATGAGCAATATTTAATCGATGTGCAACTAGAAGTAATTATATCACGAGACAAGTATAACCAAATAGCCAGGCGCCTGCAAACTGTAGTTAAAGGGATGCTAAAGTAATTGATGTTATACTGCCATAAATTGCAGAGTTAAAAACGCTTAAAATATCAAGTATAATTACATTATTGGGGAATTATAACGGAAATTATACTGGACTAAGTCATATAGCAATCTATATATTTTTAGTCAAAGGCCTTTACAAATTCCAAAGTCATTCTGAAATTTGCACTTTCAAGCTATGTCATTTTATTGTAAAAACTACTGTATTTCTATGTAAATGCTAGGACAAAATTCGATAAAATGGAGCAATCATTACTAAACCTACTCATATAATGTATTTGGTACACGGTCAAAACCATCCGAAACTAACAAGTTTTAGGTTGAGTGTTTGTGATTTTCTAACCAGGATTTTCAAAAATAAACAATGAAAATAAATAAAAATGTATGATTTTTACATTTTCTTGTTCTTTAGAATGATAAATGGTTAGCATTCCTTCATGTACACACGTTATTACCTATATTTCTTGAGATACAAGTTTTCTCGAATATTTGTTTAAAGTAAATAGAAGGTAGTATTTCACTTGAACCTTTAAAAATTAAAAAAAAAGGGCATTAAAAACAGGAAAGCTCATTTCCATGTCTGTGAGTCAGCATTATGAGAGGGTACCTCGGTCAACCTAATGTATTTTCATTTATAACACTTTTACCCCTCTGTCCTAAGAAGTCTGAACTTGAGGTTATTAAACCCAGCGAATGGCATGAACGATGGGGGTGCAAAATGTGGCCACCCCTTGACTGCTTGACTCCCCAAAAAATAGTTGAAATTAACGGAAGGATATCCTGCACCCCGAGGTTTAAAAAGTGAATAAAACCCTGAAATTATTTTTTTTAACGAGTCGCGTCAAGCAGAACTGTTTTGTAGAAATTCATTTGGAAAAAAAATGGGAATTCATGCATAAACACTTTTCATGACATGAAGCACTGAGCAGAAGTTTTTCTCAGGATTTTTAACTAATTTATTAAATATTTGATATGATCCTTTAACTCATTTAATGAGGGGGCATATCTGAGAGACAGTGTTGAACTTTTCACCGAGCATTTCACCTTCCCTATTAAGGTGAAGTAAACACCCTACTTGGCCTATACCGACAATGCTTCAATTTTACTCCTGTTTTGCTGGGTTCCCACAGACCTGGAAAACCTGGAATTGTCAGGGAAATTGAATGGACATGAAAAGCCAGTGTATTTGTTTGCAAGTCAGGGAAATTCGACAAATATTACATTTCCTTTCATATAACCATGGTAGTCATTATAAAAGTCAAGAGATAATACTCAGCATCTATATATATATAGGCATGGGGAATTCCCTTTAACTCATTTTAAAATTTAACATCGTTTTACCATGGCCAACATTACCCTGCTATTTTGGGATTTTTTAAAAAATTAGCATTGCAATTTAATTAGGGATTATATCAGGTTTAAAACCACCTAGTTTCGCCTTTTATCAAATAGTTATACACGTAGAAATATTAAGAAAAAAAACTTTCATTGTTTGATGAGCCTTTAATTGTAGTTAGTCACTTCTCTATCCGAGTATAAAACTCTAGTAGGCCTATAATATTTACGTTGTGTAAACAGAAAATAAATTGCTGGGATATAAGCATCACGCACACATAACGTATAGTGATATCTTTTTTGTTAGAAATGGGATTATAAATTCAAATTTTTCAGGCAAACAACGCGGATTCGTCCTTGGAGATTTCATGTAAATTCATCCAAAAAATCCCTGAAAAAGAGGCTTCGGTTGGGGGCTCATGTGGTATACCTGCTCCTCCTCATCTTAACCAAAAATACCATAATCATAAATATTTCACTACATGTTACTACTATAGTAGTTGCATAATGCAATGTTTAATAAAATCGGTGATTTAATTCGGCCTCCATCTATAGCTGGAACTTTTTTCATTTGTCATGAATATGGTACGAAAGAAAAGTTTTCATCAGGTAATTTCAGTTTCGATGAACCGGTTAACCGAATTGTGGCGCGCTGACTTGAAATCCCAAAGCCAATTAAACGTTATGAGCTAAAGCAAACTTTGATTAACTTTAATTAGAATGACCTCAAAGCTGTTTTTATTAATTCGTCATATCGATGAAAATGCTGAATTTGCAGTGGAAACGACTTTGAAAAAAACAATGGGTTTTTCCATTAATTTAAGATCCAAAATTGGATTTTTTTTTAGTTTATTAGGTTGCACTTACGACCTTTATATAACACAAATACCTGAAAGTAGCAAAGACCTCGAGAAACCCTGGTTTCAACCAATAAATATTCGTTTTGCTTATTTTTTTAAATTGATTTCCAGTTTACTGCATTTCATACTTACACGTACAGTTTGGAAGTAGAAATGATTCAAAACTTTCACATTCCAAACTTGGCATTAATTTCAAAATTGTTTGTTTACCATTTTGTTATTCATTTTTTGTCATATGAAATTTTATTTAACTTTTACTATTGGAAGTTATGTTCACGTACAATTTGTACATGTATTGAGCATTAGTTCAAAACTTTCTAATTTTGTTTTAAAATGTATATGGCTTTATTTTTTGTTATATAAAATCAAAAAACGAACAATGAAATTTATCAAGTTTTTAGCATTGAAAGTTATATGTACTGTATTTGATTGATGGGAATTATTTTTTGTGTTATATTACAGGTATAGATTAACAGAATTTCCATCTTTTAACCCTTCTTTAGTTGTCATTAAATGAAAACTTACCTGTTACATAAGATGATGGATTCCCAATGTTACAAAATTCAAAGTGTGGAGTGTCCGGAAAATAATAGCTCCCAAATGTGTTTGTAATGCACACGCGCGTGTAATATACACGTTTTCAAATATGTGGTAAAAAGTTCTCGATACGAGTTATCCCCTCTGAAAGTTTCGCTTGAAATGATGTAAAAACAGATAGGAATTGCCTTGGCATGCTCGTAATTACCTGTGTACAGTCCCACCAGGCGGATCTGGAGGACGTTCCCCATTGGTGAAAAGTTCGAGAGACGTCATATGTCGTCAGCCTAATTCACCTCTAGCAAAAACTTGTTACCCACGATAATGTGACGTCAGACGAGGCACACCCGTCACCATTTTCAAAGGCTGGTAACGTAACCGAATTGCCCAGAATTTGGTTATAAACTTTTGTTTTCGAATCGCGTGTTTTTATTTGAAACTTTTATTTTTTGTCATTGTTATATCCTTATCTACCTGCCAGGTATTATTAGCGTGGTTCGTGGAAAAGACTCATGTTTTGAGAGAATTTACAACTGTGACTAAATCCATGGAAATCACATTGCACTGTGAAAAACTAATGCGGTTTGGATAGCACGAGTTACATTAGGTAACTTTTCAGATGAGTAATATGCTATCAATACTCCCCCACGGTGAATCAATACGAAATATACAATTGCACATGCATGTACTTTAATGTTCAATTCTTAGAATTGTATTGCTAGAAAGTATAAAGTGTAATGCGGAAAAAAATACTTTCAGTTTTTGAAAAGTGGAAAGAATTGTTTTATCATTACTATGATAACATCAAAACTACATTATGCTTTTATCACAAAATGCATAATTATTTGTTTATCTGCCCCACTATAAGCAACTTAAGGGGGTGGGCTCCGTGTGCCAAAAATGGCCCGCGGGCCACTCCCTGTTTTGTCCTATACCAGCAGTGTAAACAAGTCTATAAATTTCTTTTTTTATATATAGCTTAATATACATTTATTTATATAAACCATTACAACTAAAAATATAGGATCGATAATCTCCTTAAAAGGCCATCAAGAGATAAAATTCTTAATTTTGAAATTTGGATAGACATAACTTCTAAACTCATAAACTCTAAATTTATATAGGCCCTAGACAATGTTTATTACATATGAGGAAACATAAAAACTTCATGTTTTCCAAGTTTACATATATCAAATGTACATAGACACGCACGTAGGAGTAAACTAAAAATGACTAAAATGCAAACAAGATTTTATCCATTTCTATTTGCATTATTTATTCGCGTATTAATTCGTTCTTGAAAAATAGTATAAAATTATATGTGCTTTTCGCTCGAATTGGAAACTGAATAACAATACATCCTGGTAATAAGCAAACCCAAAAAAGCTGAACTCAGTTGCACAGACACGTTCTCGGGTCAATAGGTTATACAGCAAGCTCTGATTCAGTTAAGGTTGGGTATTTTTATTAGGTTGATATAATGTATATCCGCCCCACTACCCGTTCATTTATTTTAAATTATTATATATCGGTTTATTTTTTTCTTCTTCTAAAATTAGATGCGATGACGTCAATACGTTCACTTTGTCATAAATTTGACAGTAATTTTTTTGCTCATAAGTTTTGTACTATTAGTGGCATCATGTCTTGTAGATCGTATCTGTTAAATATTAACAACTGATTTGATTTTCATCCATATTCGTTTCGTTTTTAACCCATTTTAAAGTTTTTTTTATATAATTGGGACTTGACTTACGCACTTCCTTCGATGAATATGCATATAATGGCACCTATTAAACTGGAACTTCTTACATGCCCAACCTCCTTGCAGATTAAGAATAGAAAATTTTAAGGTCATCACTGTCCTTTCAGTCATTGATCTTTTGCACATGTGGATTCAGGAAGTATGTTGTATTTAATAGAAAGTTTATATGCATCGTAAATTGAAACCATAGGGAGTTTATTTTTGTTTTCTAGTCCTTTCACTTCAATAGCAATTATACTTTTAACTGATTTCACATTCATTGTTTCTACTTTGCACTGCTTAAGATCACCATGAAGCACATGAAAATCTTCAAACACCAATTCATGCTGCAACAAATATACATTATATTTGAAAACCTTGCTTTTTATGCTATATCTACAGTATAATCGAAATTCTGTCATTGGATGATAAGAAGGAGAACTTTGCTCCTAAAAATATTTTTATCATTATGAACGTTTGCAAAACTATACATACAATAAACTTATTGTTGGTAATAGCAGTTTAAGCACGATGTCTTTGCTTTCTTAATCCCAACTTAAATATTGGTGTTTGCAGGTTTTTGTCGGTTATTTTGGCTACGTGTGAAACCTCACGTCATCTATGTAGACCAGCGCTTATTAAATGAATGTGCGGATCATAAAATTATCTCTCTATAACTTGAAATTTCGCAAAAACTTATACCACTGTTTGTCAACAATTGATAAAACTATACAGTTTTATCTTAATTTACCTCGTTAGCAATTTTGCCAAGTGTCCGTTGCATACGAGCTCATTTCGGCTGCCTAAAATGCTGAACTCGATTTTTGGCAATCTTATAAATTTGCTTCTGGAGAATTTAAAAGCAGTCTCGTTTGGAATTTTCCACAAAAAATAGTAAATTTAGAGCAATTTGGTTTCTATTGTTGACAATAGGAATTGTATAGAAAAATTCTATTGGTTTGAACTGTTTTAATTTAGGCCTATTGTCAAATGATCCAGCCAATACAAATCAATAAAAATTCAATATAATGATAGAAACCAGTAAGACCAATAGAATTTCTCGCATTTGAAACTACAAAAGATCTCAGCCGGCTAAAGTAGACTTCTACCCTAACCTAAATAAAGGCTTTTATAGGTCCGTTTTTCCTGCTCTGTAAACCTATATAAGCTTATAAAACTGTGCTTGATGTTATATAAATTTCTTATAATTAAAAAAAAAACATTGCTATACCAGACACCTAGCTGTATCGAAATGTTTCCACATATTCATGTATAAAAATAGAAACGGAAAGGATTATTAAAAATGTTGTTATATTTTGCTTAAGCTGAGGGCGTTAAGAATAATAAAAGAATAGCGAAAGGAAAATGTTGCTTTTTGGCATAGTGTTTCAGCATTGTTAAAGATTTAGTACTGCTGGCCTACTTCTCATTTCCATTCATTTCTACGCCTGATATTTATATTTTATCAACAGATCAGGTTATGTTTTTGAATAGTGCTTTCATAATTCTTAAGTATGTAGGACACAATTACAAGATTGAACTCACCGCATATGGTTTCAACTTGTTTATTAGCATGTGAAATCCTTGACCTTACATGATTTAATACTGTAATTCTTGATCTAAAGTATATCTGTTATATTCAGTGTAACGTCCTATGACCATTGGTTTACCTTACTTTTGTTTCTTTGTATATCATGTATATATGACTATTGAATTTTGAGCAAAGTAGGACAGTTTTGGGTCAAGGGGTCAGACCCTAAGTGACCCTAGATAACTGTCGTAAAGGATGAAGTCGTAATTTATTGTTGAATAAAGTAATCTATACCTTACCTAGAAATGTACAGGGGGGAAAACCTCCTATACCTAGACAATCCTATCAAATGACGTCACTATTTATCATCCCCGAATATCACAACATGAAATTGCGAACTCAAAAACTGTATCATTTCCCTGTAACATCGAGTTGCAAGATTCAAATCATAATGTATCATGCATCATATATTTGTGGGTGTGATCAAAATTCAGAACATGCAATACATGATGCAATTTTCGCTGGTAATAGCCTATATGTTACAGGGTTCCCACTGGCATGGAAAACATGGAGTTGCCAGGAGAATGGGATAGACCTGGAGTATTCAGATAAAAAGAAATGTATTTTGTAAATAAGTCGGGGAAATTCAACACAAGTTTTGCATTTGTTTTTACATAGACATGCACTTATTAATTATCACAAAAGTTGAAAACTTTTGTTTTAGCATCATCATTGCTCTGTAATTTTCTAGTTAGTTGATGCAAGAATGGCATTTATTTTCTTAAAATGGTCAGATGTACTCTTCAAGTGGAAAATATCGATGAACCAATGAAAAGGATGAAAAAAGCATGGTGTTGATGTTTGAGTCTTCACTTCACGTCCAGCACTGGATTGATTTGGTAGGTCATTGCAACAACAACAAGATACAGACCCGTTCCGTTATTTATTTTTTTAATAAAAATAATAGACCTACATTCCTTTAAATTACAAGCATTTGATAAGATATAATATTCTTGGAATTGTCACAAAGATTCGGTTAACGGGTTTTGTTTAGTATGATCCTGTCGTCGGTATTATAGCTATAGGCTTAATTAAATTGCCAATAATTTGGAGGCAAATCATAACAATTATTTTCCAAGTTTTAATCAATGTGCTCATTTCACATGATATTTCAAATGCATGTTTATGCCTCACTTGCTTTGTTTACAATTTTATCAAACTTTCTCATCTTGGTTGGGAGGAGGGGTTTGATGATCATTGATCGTGTATGTAAATGTCTGTTGTCTAGTGACCGCCCTATACATAATTGCACGTTTTGGACAAGGGTTTTAAATTATCTGGGTCTGGGTCTTTCCAAGATTCGGACCCCTATTGGAAAACCCCGTGCTAAAGTTGTAGGGCTCCCCTCTTAACAACAACAATTGCTCTATTGTTTCGCATATTGTTTATTAGGGTGAACTCTGCGACCTTCCACGTCCACATTATGCATGCATTACGTCATTCAACCCCTTGTCTGGGTTAAACCAAGCTTTGTCTATAGGATAACTGGTCTAGTCCGCCAAATAATCTGGTTTAAAATGGACATAATACAATGTCTGCAAATTACATGTGCATGTTTTAACAATAAAATAAACATGTGTGTACAAAATATTTTTGAATTTTTAGGCACTAGGATGGTATGGGAAATTTTAAAAACTGGAAAAGTCAGGGAATTTGAAAATTTGTGTGGGAATTTTTGCCACAACCTTTGATGACAATAGTTCTGGCCATGCAAGGGATGCATTATGTTTTTATGTTGGATGCAAACCAAAATGGCTTGTTGACCTTTTATCTGCAATAAACACACTTTATCCAATGATATTGAACAACCTAACGGCCTTAAAACATATACCTGGATAGTAAATAAAACGCCATAGGAATTAAAAACACCTTGGATTAGTTGCATAATTTTTTTTCTATATCAAGGCAGAATTTTGTCGAAAATACGTTCAGAAATAAAAAAAAACAGTGAAGGTCTATAAGGCTTTCGATTTTTCAATGCCAGTAAATAGGTGATTATATAATACAGTTTAGTGAAATTCGTCCATATTTCATCATAGGGAGGGTACATAATATTACACGTTTATAGCCGCCTATGCTTTTCTAATAGCGGTCTTGGCCTATATATTTATTAGTTGCTGCTAAATAGACCGTGTTTTTAAAATGGAAATGAAGCATCTACATGTATAAAGGGAAATGTAACATCGGATTTATTTCGTTGTTGACCCTGCGACAATTTGCTTTTTGTCCAACCCCACCGACCTTAATTCGTTGTTTTTGTTTTTATTTCCCGTCAAGGTGAATATGGGCACGACGGGAAACGCTGAACTTTATACATTTCTAACACATTTACATTTGGAGAATTTGTTTCACAAGTGGCAATTTAAGTGTAAACTAACAAGTTTGCAGTGTTGCATTACAAAAAAAAATGTTTGTGCAGAGCTTAAGACTATATGCTAAAGTTAATTATCGAAAGCTTAAACTGCATTTTTTATTTGTTATATATACAAGAACAATTCATAATATTTTAAGTATGAACAAAAATTACAAGTTATATACTATAATAGCTTTATGAATCCGTCTTCCTTTGGTGGAAAATAGGGATAAATTCATTTTATCTTAAAATACAGGGTCATGAAATGTGTGCATGCATTGATAAAATAGCAAACAATTAAAAGTCTCAACTAACTTAACCTTCTGATATAAATAAACTGTTAGTTGTAATATTTCTTTATTCAATATTGGCTCGTATACAATATTGGAATGATTTTTCCAGCGTTTACTGCTTTCTTTGGAAAAATAATCGACTTTATACAATGAATGGATGAATTTACGAAATTTTATTATTGCGAGTTTAGTTTTTAGAAATTATAGATAATTATAGATAAAATAATGATCAAAATATTAGGCAGAATTAACGCCTAATATTTGAATCGTTATTTTATTTTTAAACATGTAAGTCGAATTGTGATCGATTGCAGCAAATCAACTTTTAAATTGAACTACAAATTAAAACCTGTTTGGTGATGTTTCTTATTTTATTAGCCACAAAAAAATTGAAAATCAATCTGAGTGTGAAAATAAAGTTTACTTCTCTCAAATTTATCTAAATGTGTAGCTTAACAGCGTTTTTGTAACAGCTTATCTTAATTTAAAAACGATTTTATTCAAATTAAAGTGGCGAATTAGTGCTACATGTAAGTGTTAGGATAAGGCCACTAGTAATGGAAGTCGATGATTAATTTTTTTTTAATTAGACATTAAATCAAATATCTATATGGAAGTTTTAAGTAACCTATGAATCTTGAAATTGAATCTGAGCTATATGCACGATTACAAATTTCCACTTTTTTTCATATTGGTAAAAACCCAATTCCTAGAAATTGAAGTTTTAAATGAAAAATGATGAGATGAGGCTCGTGGAAGAATGTTTTTTTATCATCTTTTTGTCCTTTCGTCCTTCCTAACTCGTCTTTCCTTTTTAGATAGTACGTGTACTGACTTTACACGTACTTTCGTTCTGTGCATTTAGCATTTTGCATTTTTTAGGAGCTGGGGATTTTCCCGAAACAACTATACTCGTTTTGGTGGGGGTAATCGTTATATAATCTCATCTCTGAAACGTTTTTTCACCCCTGGGCCTTTGAATTGGGCTGAAAAATAAGCCTAGATTTAGTTTATTAGATATGCGCCAAGCTAGCCAGTTTATAAGCCCCCATTTTAATATGAATTATACATTTTATGGCCGTGCATGCTCTTATATACTCCGGATGCTAATTTGCTACGATTTCTTATCACCGTTAACAATTTCTGCCAGTAATTAAGGTTTGTGACCCGCACTTTTTGAGAAATAAAAAAATGGTTTTAGAGAGCATGGAATGAGGGGAAAACCCTCGCCGAAACGAGATTTTCGTGTGGTCCTGTAACGAGGGGGCTGAGTTTTTGCTCCGGTTAAAATAGTTGAACTCTGAAGGGACTGATTGCCCTCTAACTCTTGAAAAAAATGGTATACGAAACGATCCATTGTATTAATTTAAGTTTATATACAGTGCATGTATACTTCTAGTATTTAAGACATTACTTTAAGACCACTAACTTAAGTCATTTCATATACTCTTATGTAAGAATATTCGAAAATGTTCAAAATAGGTTAACTGATGGAGGAAATAGCTTGTAAGTTCAATGGTATTTTTGTGTAAATTATAATTTTGAACAACTTTTGGGCCACACTGTATGCGTATACACGTTACATATAGGCTAGATGAGAAATTGATTTCTTCTCATTGCAATTTGTGACATGTATTCAGTTATCTTATACTCTTCAGAAGATTCGTAATTGTTCAAAATGGGTCGATTGGAGGATGCATCTTGTAATTTCAATGGAATTTTTGTGTAAATTATAATTTTGTACAACTTACTGTATGTGCCACACTGTATGCGTATACATAAATGCTAGGTGCATATAGCGTTCGAATTTATATTTATTCAAAATTTGTCGATTGGAGGACATACTCTTGCAATTTTGAGCATGCCTCATATACCACTTCAGAAATCTATTTCTTACCACCTAAAGTTTACCCACAACTTTTTTTCAAAAATAAGATATTGACAGCTATAGCATGGGTATCATTTTGATGAATTCCCTAAAAAAACTTTCATTTTAAGATAAAGAAATGTCTACGAACTTTTCGACAATGAAAGGTTCAACGCCAGCATCTGGCCTTCAGATTTTTTGTTAAAAATGTCACGAAAGGCAACTGGGACTCCTTTTAAATTAAACATTATGCTGCTACAAACGTCCCCGTAATTTTTAATTCGCGTGCAATTAAGTGTAAATTCTCATAAAATTCTCATATGGTGACACGGTGTTCAAATGGCATAAGACTTTAAAATACTGCTGGAATAGGCATGAACCTTTCACTTTACGTACACATGTCGCGAACTAACTATAATCTATAGAATAATTTTAAATATTTCAAATGTAATAGATGTAACATTAAAAGACCACTCAAGTTTTATTAACAATCATTACAAGTATTTCAAAAAGGAATACATTTTTTCTCTTCAACATTTGCATTTACGTGAGTTGTCCCATATAGTTGGTCAAATGCTTTTGAATCATTCATTAGCAGCAATTTTGTGTTGCGTATAAAATGCAATTTAAAAAAAAAATCCATTCTTTATTATACATGTACATTATGCTATACATTAAAAATTCAGTATCAGGAAACATCGTTGAAGAAATATATTTCAGATTTGGAATTTGATTTTCTGATGAAAATCGATGATATCAGAACTTAAAAGATATGATGACAATTTATTTAAATGCTGTTTTCACGATTTTTGGACACATTCACCTGTTTAGATTTGAAATGTGTGTTTATTTGGCTTTTTATTTATTATGCTGTCGCAGAAAAAAATCACCGAAATGGCGAAATGTGTGCCAAAAAACTGCTTTCTGACGATTTTAACCCAAAAAATGTTGACATTTTTAGGAGTTTGAATAAGAGATTAAGGCCATTGTTTACTTTTCTGTTGCAATTTAAAGTAATTTACCCATATTCGCTATTAGACATACACTTAACGTATACAAGTACAAGAGCTCCCAGATACCTGGTAAACCTGAAATAGACTGGGAAATCGAATAATATCCTGAGATAGTCAGGGAAAAGTGATTTACATGTATGTTCCATGTAGATTACGTAATACGTTTTTCACACTTTTTAACCAAAGTCCTAATTGACAAATTATTTTAATTAGTTATGACTTTTAATTGAGATATAACAAGGGGTTTGTGATGAGTCTATCTAAACACAGCTGTATTTCACGTTTAGTATATACTACATAAATGTAGTTATTCGACCATTCCCCATGTGTTATTTGTTATCATCAATAACGACTCTGGGGAATATCTCATTATCTCTGTTTATATTCGACAAATTTGACACCGAATTTTCCATTGCATTACAAATTTGATCTGATTTCCTGATATATTCTCCTCCCCTGGATCTCCTTCGCGCCTATATTTAGTAGTCGCTTAACATTTAGCTAATAGCAGCAAGAATTCTGATCGACGGACCCCCATATCAAGGTTGTTGAGAATGTCTAATGATATCGCTCGGCATTAGTAAGCAAAAAAAATTTGGAAGTTGATTGTGCCGAGGCGTTATTCGGAGGTCTCCAGAACACTGCAAAAGTCGAGAAATCCTTCGTTGTTCTGTCCACTTACAAGGTTGTCATCTTTTTTTCTTGTAGCTGCTGGACAATTCGTAATGGCTAATGCTGCACTCAAGGCGCTCTCAGTGGGTCAGTTTTTAAACACTTTTTCTTTATTTGGATGTTTTATCTTATGTACAGTGTATATATACCCGTTGAGATATCCTCTAACGTTTAGATAGGGGTCGGCAAAGTTTATTTACAGTCATTTCTCACCATTTTCTCTCAATGTAACCAGACTTTAGGTATAATCCTTTTTCTGACTCTTTCTCCAGCACACTTTAAGACCACAGTTGTGGAAACAGAGTAAAATTACATATTTGTCGTCGATTTCATGGATATCTTATCAAGATTTCCTAGGGAACTCCCAGCTACCATTCGGCTTTTCATATTTTTATATAGGATTATCCTATATAAAAATATGAAAAGCCGAAGGTGGGTTCGAATCAGATATCCTATTAGGATATCTGATTCGAACCCACCTTACCGTGTACGATTTCTAAGCTCACCTTACCATTTTTAATCTGTTTTAATTCATCTGTAGGATCAACCGAACCCGCTTTGGCTAAGGGAGTCCTACGTATCTATGGCATGCGATTTTGTCCATTCGTTCATCGAGTGAGATTGGTATTGGAAGCTAAAGCCATACAGTAAGTTTATGCATCGTGTAATACGTTTTTATTTTTATGCTTTGTTGTGGGATTATGATGTATGTATTTCGGCAAAAAAAATTGGTTTTGAAAATCCATTCGGAGCATCTACAGAGCATGTAAGTGTCATCAGTTCAGGAATTTGCATCCGAGAGTTTCTTCGTGTTTGTAAGCCATGCATTTCTTGTGAAGTGCATTTAAAAATATTTCATCCAAATGGGAAAATTATCATCCTATTCATTAATTTGGTTTTTAAGCAGGTTTTTCATAGTTCTTTTTTGTATTTTCAAGACATGAAATTGTCAACATCCATTTGAAGAAGAAGCCGGAATGGTTTTTGAAGAAGACGCCAAAGGGGCTAGTGCCTCTTCTGGAGCAAGATAACAAGCTGTTGTCGGAATCGCTCATTATTGCGGATTATCTGGAAGACGTGTACCCACAAAACAAGCTGTGGCCGGCAGATCCTTACGAAAAGGCTCGTGAAAGAATCATTTTGGAGGCGGGTTTAAAAGTAAGCATACTGCCTTGAAATATAGTTGAGTCTTAGTGGTTGTCAACCAAAGAAGCACATTTGTTGCTCATTCCGTATGATTAACTTTTGGAGTATATATGTGATACAATTTTGCAATTATATTTTTGTTTTTAGAATTAGCTTTAGTTGTAAAAATGCTGTACAGTCTGTATATTACATCCCGTTTATTCAAAACGGTGACCATGTGATGGAAATGCATCATTGCAAATGCTGTTTTGTGACAGATGTTATTAGTCATTTTTCATCTTTTGTTGAAATGGCCATTCCATTTTTTATTTGTCCAGATGCTTGTTTACGAAGGTGTCCGTAAAATAATACCAGGTGTTTATTAGAATAAACAGGGGGATGTTTTCCAATGTACGCTTAGCTTCAGTGCCTAATGATTTATGTTTGTCCTCTTCTTCCTCCACTGCCATCTGCATCAATTTTATCTCCACAATAAGTTTTTCCGCCATAGAATTTATGATGTTTTACTAAATTAAATTTTTGCGATTTTCACAAACTTAATTTTTATTCTGTTTGAGTTTAAATATTATTTTTCATGAAGGGCCGGGCAATTTTGTACACCGTTTTTAATAGCTTGTATAGTGGCATGCTCAAAACTCCATTTATTCGAAAATTAAGGCAGGTTATAATAAAAAATACGATTGTTCAAATTATGGTAACTGCATTGAAACCTGTTAAAGGTGACCTCCCAAAAATTAGCCAAATTTGGTCACTGTATACAGGTCGTCACTATAAACTGAGAATTTATTAGAAGGAAAACATACATGTATGCACTAAAACCAATTTATGAAAAGTGGTCATGCACTCTCCCAGGTTTAACAGTATTTGTTTTAGACTTATCAGAATTTGCACAGAATTAGTGGAACCTCTATTTGGTGAAACTCGTTTAGAACTCATAAGTTTAATGTTTTACTTTGTGTTGTATTTATTTCAAGGTGATTGCTCCTCACCTTTCCAAATTGTATACTCATAAAACGGACAGTACGTTTGAAAACATTTTGAAAGACATGTTGGTTTTGGAGAAATTGCTCGAAGAAAACAAGACAAAATATTTCTCCGGTAGTCAATGTTACCACTTCGTTTTTTTTCCCGATTTCTTTTAAAATAGAAACCTAAATATGTTTTGAAACAAATTTCAGGTGACAAATTGGGCATGTGCGACTTAATGTTTTGGCCCCATATGGAGATTTTCATCACCATTTGGAAAACTGGAATTTATAATGAAAAAAGTTTCGAGTCATCCGATGAGAGGCCTCTCTTTTCTGAATGGCTCAAGCGCATGCAAAAGGAACCCATCATCCAAAAATGCAGCCCTGGAAAGGAGCTCGCTCAATACATTCTGCAAGTGTACAATGGTGAAGAGATAAATTACGATCTGGGATTGTAAAACCAAAATGTCTTCCAATGTACAAATGTACAAATCGATGGTGGAATAAATACGTCCTTTTAATTGCATTAAATAGCATCCTATAATTTGAATTTGAACATGCTTGAAAAGGAATAATTTTGCATGTGCGCGTGTTTTTTGTGCATGTGGTCCAAACCTGGAACAACTATTCTAGAATCACGATTGTTCCACTGTTTTCATTTCAGTTTTGAGTTAACCTGATTTGATCTAGTTGTCAGATTTCTTGAAATTTGCAATTTTTAATTTCAACTTTTATAAAATTGATGGTATTATACATGTAAAGCTTAGGTAAGCTAAATTTATGATTTTTTATTTTTCATAGTTGAATGTTTAATTATGGGATTTAGATTGGTAAATATAACCAAAAATTCAGTTGGTGTACGTTCTAAAAAAATTGGAATTTAATTTCAAGCTTCTGAAATCTTCTGAATATCAGCTGCTAAAATTGATTCATGAACCATTTTAAATTATTTATTTGTTACAGCTTTTGAGCATTTTTTGTATACTACATTTTCGCAATATATTTTATAATTTGAATTTTGATGTGAAGAGGAATCATGTGCATTTGCTCACGTTTTGTACATGTACTCTGTTACTGTATTCTGGATTCAAAATTGTGGAATAATTTTCATTTCAGTTTTGAATTGGCAAATTTCTCGTTTGAAATTTGCTATTTTTATATTTTAATTTTTGCAAAATTTATGATAACATAAGAATTCGGGTAATTAAGCTCGATATTATCAGTTTTCACTTTTTGTATTAATTGTGAGATTGCGTGGGAATTAAGATTGTCAAAATAATTTATGATCATTTTTCAGTCAAAGACAATAAGCCATGGAAAAGTTTAAGGTAAGAGCGATTTGAATATTTCAAATTCTTAAATGTTGATGGTATATTTTACCTTTGATCTTCATTGTTAGGAATTGGAAAGACAAGGTGCCAAGCCACATTTTCCCGATCGCGTTGATTTTGATTACCCATGTAAGTAGAAATTTTTAATAACTCATTTTAAACTATTAGAAAATGTTGCATACACGGCCGTGATATAACATTTATGTGATATGCACGTATAGTACTTTAATAATATTCATCAAGTTATCAAAACTTAATTTGCGTGTATCAGTTATTGATCCCGAGGAAGCAAGAAGAAGGCAAGTGATTGGAAGAAGGATTGCGAATAACGACGGCAAGGCTGCAGGAACAGGAAGACGGGATAGCGTAAGCCAGGATAGAAGGCCTGCCTCTGGTGTAGTTGTCGAAGAAATGGTAAAGGACTATGAAGGCAATCTTGCAAACCAAGGAGGACAGGGTAGCCTAAGACGCGCAAGAAGGGGACCTGGAACAATTGTTGGAGGAATGGTGCAGGACTACGAAGGCAATCTGGCAGACCAAGGAACAAGGACAGGTGTAATGCCCGGAAGAAGGAGACCAGGAGCAGCTGTCGGAGGAATGGTTGCAGACTATGAAGGCATGCTAGATGACCAAGGAAGACAGGCTAGCATAAGGCGTGCTAGAAGAGGACCTGGAGCAGTTGTTGGAGGAATGGTGCAGGACTATGAAGGCAATCTGGCTGAGCCACCCAGGGCTAATTTGGCCGGAAGAAGGAGACCTGGAGCAGCGGTGGGAGGAATGGTTGCAGACTATCAAGGCATGCTCGATGACCGAGGAAAACAGGGTAGCATAAGACGTGCTAGAAGGGGACCTGGAGCAGTTGTTGGAGGAATGGTGCAGGACTACGAAGGCAATCTGGCTGAGCCACCAAGGGCTAATTTGACCGGAAGAAGGAGACCTGGAGCAGCGGTCGGAGGAAAAGTTGCAGACTATCAAGGCATGCTTGATAATCGGGGGAAACAGGGTAGCATAAGACTCGTAAGAAGGGGACCTGGAGCAGTTGTTGGAGGAATGGTAAAGGATTACGAAGGCAATCTCGAAGGCCAAGACCAAAGGGCTAATTTGATGCCCGGAAGAAGGCGACCTGGAGCAGCAGTCGGAGGAATGGTTGCAGACTATCAAGGCATGCTCGATGACCGAGGAAAGCAGGGTAGCATAAGGCGCGCCAGAAGAGGACCTGGACCTGGAGCTGTTGTTGGAGGAATGGTGCAGGATTATGAAGGCAATCTTGCAGATCCAGGAAGGGCTAGTTTGACCGGAAGAAGAAGACCTGGAGCAGCGGTGGGAGGAATGGTAGCAGATTATCAAGGCATGCTCGATGACCGAGGAAAACAGGGTAGCATAAGGCGCGCTAGAAGGGGACCTGGAGCAGTTGTTGGAGGAATGGTGCAGGACTACGAAGGCAATCTGGCAGAACCAGGAAGGGCTAGCTTGACCGGAAGAAGGAGACCTGGAGCAACGGTCGGAGGAATGGTTGCAGACTACGAAGG
>JAQGCC010001563.1:0-22876 GCA_034698905.1 Xestoiulus laeticollis | reverse complement strand
AAGGAGCTTAGACCTCCTTTAGCTAAAGGAGGTTAAACACACTATGAAGGTAAAGGCCATTTACAGACTTAAATGTCCTTTAACTCTATAGTCTGTCCGTAGTATTAGACAAGGATTAATCAGGTTCGACCACAGAACTTTGACTTTGACATCAGCGAACATGAAAATTGACTTCATCAAGTCCCTCTAACTAAGGGGGTCACTCATTTGTGATGTGTGACAAGGGAAGAGGGGGTTAAAAATGGGACGTCACATCAAAAAATCAAAATGTGCTACTTTAAATAACAAGTTTGATCAAAATATTTCAGTTTTCAATTGCCTCCTTTTTCAAACATGTTTTCTCCCACAATATCAGAGTGCAATGCCACATTATACATGTACATACAGATTACAATGACAATAACCAGTTTTCAAGGTGGGGGGAGGAGTTGACAGAGCTTTGTGACGTCATAGCAACTTTATGGACATTAAGATTTGTTATACATGTATCTTTGTAATATTTGTTTTATACACTGCACGGAAGTTTTGTCCGGCAACATCCTTAGTATGCTGTGCTGTGTTTGGATGACAGACTGGGCCCATTATAAAATGGCATTCTGATCAATCTTCAGGCCTTGATTAGGATTAGTCCTGTCGTGTTAGTCAAATTAAGAAACGTTGACAGATCGGTCGATTAATCTTACCTTTACGATTTCGCATTGTAAACCGCAAGCTTAGTTGCCAAAAGATGCATCGCCATTACGATCGTAGAACGACTCGCTGCTAAATGTTTCTAGTGCCTTCGTGGTTTTCCACAATCTCCTTCAGTCGCCCATAGGCGGATGTCGGGATAGTTCTCCCAAAAAGCGCCCACGATCATATACTCTCTCTTAAAAATCTTGCACTTTGCTCAATGCCACATAGCATCTTATATGCTGACTGCATCGACAATTGAACCTTTAAGGTCCTTCGAAATTCCGTGACATAAACGTTATCGGAATTCGTATTAAAAGCTTTTTAAGCTTTGGATCGTAAGAGCCCGTATTGATTCTTATTATTCCTTTAAGCAGACGTATTACATATTTTAAAAGAATCCATTTTATTTATCCTCTGTCTTTTGGTTATTGGGAATGGAATTAATTTGGAGCCAAGTTTTTTAGTTGAAAAAACTAGAGAACTCTGTGAAATGCAGCAAATTAATTTTGTTGTTGTTGAAAATTTGTAATCTTTGTTATGTTCAAGCCGCTCGTGCTTTATTCTCTTGCCATCTTGGGGTGGTGGTATGCAGAATCCGTGTTAATAGAAGTGCTGGCATTATTGACAATGTAAAAAGTTACGAAAGATCTTACGTAATTCGATTTTTCAATTATGGTGGCATTTTCTAGCTTGCTAATGAAAACAATCTCGTGATGTTTGCATCTGTGAAACTCGGGCATTTCTTGTATCGTTATACATTGTATTATTTAGTGGCTGCCAGTTTTAATTAGTATCCCGAGTGAATAGCCTTTGAACATCTTGAAATTGAATATAATTAAGTTTATGTATACAGTTTATGGTACTAAATAGCCTTAAAAATGTATGAAGAAATGATGAGTATTTTCAATGCAGCGCAGTCTCGCTAGTCGTCTAGTCCAACATCATATAGGACCTATCACTGCTGGATTATCGAAAAAATGTCGAATCTCCAGAACGAATTGCGGATACTTGTAATTTGTGACAAAAAAATTGATATGCATTAGCGAGTAAGTATTGGTCAGGGAATATGGGATTTTAGTCAGTTAAAAGTCAATAAAATTGAAAATGAAAATTGTGTGGCCACTTTGTCTATGGAACTCTATGGCAAGTCTTTTATTATAATAACATTTTTTGAGTATTTTGATACCCCTCTCTGATAAATATGTACTTAGTAAGATTTGTAATTTTCAATTTGTATAAAAATGAGATATTAATTATAATCTCATAAGCAACAGTCTCTTATACAATGAGATTTTTCAAAAGGAATAAACTGCAATTGTAATTCTGTTTTGTAAATGACCCTTTTTCATATTATACAGCATTTTTCAGTAAATATTTGCAGTGGTAGCATTTTTAAAATAGAAACATGTGAAAAGTTACATATGAATCTAATAAGTTTTTAGCAGTCTGTAGAGGGATCAATTATTTATCTTTATCAGGTTTCCACTGTTCTGGTCAGATGCACGGCAATGTAGCCGTATAGAATCGGTACATAATTAAATTTGTCATTATGAATTGCCCTCTTTGGTCTTGCATCAAAGGTTTTACTAACATGGAGTAACTAGTTGGCATTCTGGTAGCTTTAAGATTTGACAAAGTATGATGAAAAAATGCTGTTCCTGCTATTGGCATCAACAGTTGCGAACAATATTTCCTTGATTATCGACGGGTGTATAAATCTTGCCTGATTGAATTTCCTTGATCATTTCATTGTCACGTACATCGTGATCATTAGGTTCTACTTAGTTTTATCTTGAGGCGTGTTAACACTAGCCTGATCAGTTGCATTAGTTTGAGGTTCGTTTTGATATATTTTGCAGTTTTTTTAAGGAAGTTGCCTTGAAAAAACGAAGCACATGCAATTATTTATCATTTCAGGCATGTAAAATATCATTTTGTTGAAGTATAATTTTTCCATTAAACTCAGTGATGCAGGCCACATATCTAAATGGCCATTGGCTTCTCTTAACGTAGTTCTGCAGAACCAAATGGAAATCGAGATAATGAGGTCCGCGTTACAAAATAGCGCATGTGCAAGTTGGTAAGCGCCCCCTATGGGCTAAAAAAATTCAAAACTTATAGGGGAAAGGAGGTCGCAGTATCAAGTACATGTAATGAAGATGGCTTCTTCATTGATTTTCAAAAAAAATGCTATTTTATTATTACAAAATTCCATAATTATTTCGTTCTGTTATAAGATAAGTTACCCCTTTCCCAACCCCCCCCCAAATCGATCCTCCAAAAGTTTCATTTTAGTATCATAACTAGATCGCTAGTTAAGGTTTATTTTTAATATGGTTCTGTGTTAAAATAGTGTTTCTTACCCCTATAAAATAGCATATTACTACCACAAGGGGGCGCTGCACAGTATACTAGGTCATGTGACCAGTTTAACTGAGTTCTGCGGTGTGAATTAACAAGCAAAAGTTTTCTACATCAACGTTGGTGAGAATCAGGTGTAAGGAACCAAAACGGTTACACGACTTTTGAAAATACTGTCTTAAAGCTGATTGCTGTATCAGAAAAGTATGAAATGCATCCGCCAGCCTTATTTTTCCAGTTGAAAAATCGATTGGAATAGTTAAAATTGTTTTTGCCGTATCGATTTCGAATCTTTTCGACGATTTTATTCATGAGTTACGACGGTCTGCTAGAGAAACCAAGTTGTTGCTGCATTTTTCCGCAGTGAAGCCACCCGAAAGCGAGAAAAAAAAAACCTGACGAAATTAGTGTTCCGTTTTTCATTTTATGATTTTTCTGGTTTGATTTATTGCAAGCTAAAGCCACCAGCTGGACCCAGAAATGGTTTCTGGAAAGTGGACGACATGTAAGAAATGTCTCTACGCTTAAATGATGTAGCGACATGATCATATGGCGTGAAATGACCAGGTTTAAGGTCGACTGAAAGTGCTACATGCAGGAAAGAGCGTTTTGTATCAATTTATTGACAAGTGTGTAAAAGTGCAAGGTGTGCACCAAGTCGTTCATCTTGGGATTGCAAGGGATTGCTTTCAGACCTGATGCTTGAGCCAACCCTTGATAAAGATAAGTTCCAAGCTCTTGAGTCTTTAACGCATTGTAGTAAAACTCTTACTACCGAGCTTACTTCGTCTTTTACAGATTAGGCTAATAAAATGTTAATGTTCCATTGCAGAATACGTTTAAAACAAGCATAGATGTTTAAGCAAAATGCATGCAGCTTATAGTAAGGAAATGTCCATAGTTCTGTTTGATATTTGACTATATCCATTTGGTCGTAACCGACACCGGAGTCTTCGTATATTAGGGGAACTCGGATAGCCGAGCTCTAATGGATACTTAAGCACATTGAAAATTGAGCACTTGTGCCATGCATGCGCAGTCATACTCATTCGAATAAATTCCGTGCACAACTGAGCAGATTCCAAGTCCACTCAGTTGTGCATGACAAATTTTCGTACGAGTGGTATTGCGCATGCATGGCACAAGTGCTCAATTTTCAATGTGCTCAGGTGTTCTGGAGTGCTAAGCTATCTGAGTTCTGTTAGAACTCAGATAGCACACTCATGGAAACTTGAGCACTTGTCCCATGTATGCGCAATACCACTCGTTAGAAAAAAAATTCTTGCACAACTGAGCGGACCTGAGATCTGCTCAGTTGGGCACGACATGTATGGTAAAAGTGCTCAAGTGTCAATGAGTGCTCAGCTATCTGAGTTCCTCTATTGAGCACAACTTTCTCAGAGCTCAAAGCTCATGTTGGTGGTTGGTGTCTGCTTTAATGATGACATAACCCAAAATAGGTCACTCAAAGCCTTTTGATCTTTGCTTCCAGGACTAAACTGGTGATTTTAGAAGTCTATGGAAATCTTAGTAGCTTCCTCCAGCACCACGATTCAAAAACAATTTTCTTTTTTCCCTATCAGATTTTTCCACCGTCCAGCTCTTGTTCTCTAAAGTGAATATGGGAAAGCTATGACTTGACCCGTCTGCAATTGGTGTCAAGAAGATTATACAATGTAGTGTCCTTGGAAATCCATGTCTTTATTATATGCATGCTGATCAATGCACGCCGATCCAGTGTTATTTGTCGTTTTGGAGACATGGAGCCAAAGGAAATAGTCTTAATTGGACCAATTCCATGTATTTATCAGTGGTTTCTTTTAACACCACAATAAATGAGAAGCCTATTGTTTAAAACAGTTCTTCAAACACTACATTAAGATTTCAGCATTCTTCAAGGTAAGCAATCTGAAATAATAATAAAAAAATACGAAAGTAGATTTTACAGTTAATCTTAAAATATTTATTAAATCTCTGGATTACAAAGGTTTTCACCATTTGTCCAAACTGATGTATTTTCTCCGGAATGGGCCACAGGATGGAGGCTTTGATCATTTCTGCTTTAAAACATTGAGTTTTTGACTTTTGACTTTTCTTATTACCAAGAAATCCCAGATAATTTTCGATGAATGATTGCCAAAACCTGCTTGTTCATCTCCATCAAAAAGCAGAGGGCCTATTCCCGCTGTGGGAGGCTTTTATCTCTGGCGATTTTCATACCGAATTCATTTTGCGAATATTTTTCATTATTCCCTGGCAACGGTATCCAAGATGGATATCCCACGCATCCAAAAATTGCCTTTGCCGATAATATATTTATGGGATAATTGAAAAAATAACCTCTTGCCAGATGATGTTCATTGCAACTTCATGCGCGGTATAGTCACTGCCAAGCAAAGGTGCTTGAAGAATGAAGATGCCGTTTGAAACGTGCAGTTGTACTTTTGAAAGTTCTTCAGCGCCATGTTAAGTGCACGTTCAACAACTAGCGGGGAGGGATGTCATGGTTTAGTGCTTCAAATAACCTATAGTCGTGGAGATGGTCAGATCTGGTGTTGAAAATTGTGTAAGCAAAATCCCCAAGAACTCGCAATCGGATTGGTTTGTACTTCTTCGAGCATCTTGCATGGGCACCATCTTTAAAGGATGCCATCACGCTTCAGGGACTTGACTCTTGTTCTGATCTCCCATCCATATTTCGCTCGGACTTCATTTACGCATAAAAGGTTCTACTATGTATCACCTTTGGTCTCTGGGTGTTTTCGGAGTAAATGTTTGCAAGACATGCCTATAGGAAAAACAACCTGCTGTTGGAAATGTCACTCTTCGGTTTACTAAAATTTTCAATTGGACGATTTATTAATGTCAACAAGATCCAAGATTTTAAATTGATGCCAAGGGGATCATTTATCATCGTACTGATGTGCGCATCGACGACTTGCCTTTTTTCTGTGGTTTTATGTTTAGAAGCATATATACTTTGTGACCAAAGGTTGAATTGCAACATTCCGTCGGCATTTTGTACCACAATAACATCACTTTGAAGAACTGGAATTTGCCAAGATCGTGAAACCAATTTTTCAGACCAGATGGTGCTTTGGTCAAAGATTTTCATTGTGCAATGTTCCAAGAAATGTAATTTCATTATCAAGATGCCCATCTCGCGTGCTTCCTTCACGTTATGTCCTAACTGATATGGCGCTACAGGGACTTATTATTGATGTTGTCTTTAACCCCGAGGTCTTGCAAACTGACACCAGAGACTCAAGTATAGTACTTGATGGATGTCATTCACATTGAATGTTTCGCGTTCAATCGCCATATTAAAGAAATCCCAGAGGAGCCTGTTGTCAAGATAGCCTCAAGGATTTCTGGAACACTTCGTAGATGTCATCCACACTTTTTTGGTTACCATTATTTTCAATGTCCACGTATACATTGTAACACTCCATCAGCAACGTGCACGCGCAGGAAAGTGTCTATACCATACATCACTTGAAGAATAGAAATTTGCCAGGATCTTCAAACCAGTTTTTTGATCCAGATGGTGCTCTGGTCACCGATTTTCACTGTGCAATGTTTCAAGAAATGCAATTTCATTATCAAGATGCCCATCTTGCGTGCTTTCTCCACATTATTTCCGAACTGATATTGAGCATCAGGGACTTCTTATCGATGTTGTCTTTTAACCCGAGATCTTGCAAACTGACACCAGAGACTCAAAAAGTATTTTCATGGATGTCATTCACGTTGAATATGTTCACCTTAAATCAGCATATTAAAGATGTCCCAGAGGAGCCTGTTGCCAGGAGAACCTCGAGGATTTCTGGAACACTTCACGGAAGATGTCATCCTGATATTTTCGTTTTCCATTATTTTCAATGTACACGTGAAGTATTTTTAAGTGGGATCTATTGGATAATTTAGCAGCGGAAAGATCGATTTTTTTTACCCCTGATGGATAATGAGTATTTTGCTTTTCTAATGCGTTGTCTATGAGCATAGATATTGCTTGCGGGGATTTGACTCTTGCTGGCGTCCTTCATCGTGGATCAAGCAATGACATTGCAGATTGAAGTGCAGTACTTCATCAGTATCGCGTACGCGGAGTAGGGTACACCATGCCATACACCATTTTTTAGGAGAAAAAAAAATCGAAGTGCCAGTGTCTGCAAGCCATTCGGTGTTCGTACAAGAGAACTCTTGAGGTTGTTGGAGGCATTGCACACTCTCTCGTAATTATTGGTGAATCTGGCTTTCAGTTTCAGAATGTCTTCTAGTTTCATTAATTTACAAGAATTGGACGAATTGACATGAGAAACTAAGTCCCTTTTTTTCGGGCACTGCGTCTAACCTGGCTTCCGGCTTCCTAAAGTTCTTCATCAAGGACCATGCAAAGTGACACCGAAAATTGAAGTGCAACGCTCCATCAATAAGCTTTGCAATACATCATTCCAAGACGCACAAAAAAGTGCAGAAGAGCCTTTTTTTGCTCAGAAGCACCGTCGGCGTCTTCGGAAGACAGACAGCTCGAGTGGTTGGGAGGCATATCCCAGATTTCAATTTTCATTTTATTATTTTTTTTTATGCAATAAGAGAAGGAGTTGGCGGCCATCTTGCTCCAGTTGGCTGCTTAACGTCATCGGTTTGCATGACAGCTTATTGATTAAACTGACGGTCTAATCAGCTCTAATTGGCGTCTTGGTTGGTAATCCAATTTGAGATGCCTCTCGGACCCGGCTTTGGCGTGATGCAAGCCGTACAAGACACAAGCGTCCAGGATCTGCATGACGCGATTTGCATGCGCTACCTAAACGCTGAATCAGCCGGACGCTGGCAGCCATGGCAGTGTTTCCCATATTTTTGTGTGTTTGTGCAACGCTTCTCCTTTAATTTCGATTGAGGACGCATGGCCTCGTTCCTGCTACGCCAATGGGGCGACTGCCGACAGCGGGCCCTCCGGCACTAAGTGAGCCAAGGCGATTAGCACCGGCCCCGTTTAGTCGCCATGGCAACTCACCACTAGGAGCACCGTGACACCGTCATGGGATCCGCTTGCTTCGCCCAACGTAAGTTGTTGCACCATGCGTACGCTCTGCATCGTCTGCACATGTGGTTATGGCAAATATAGCGCTCATCCTGGTTCTCACGATGACAAAGAGCACTTCTGGACACGAGTGAGCACATTTAAAATTGAGCCCTTGTGCCATGCATGCGCAGTACCACTCGTTCTAAAAAATTTCGTGCTCAACTGAGCAGATATCAGCTCCTCTCAATTGTGCATGGAAATTTTTCGAACGAGTGATAAAGCACAAACATGGAGTGCACAAGTGCTTAATTTTAAATGAGCTCACGTGTCCAGGAGTGCTCAGCTATCTGAGTTCCCCTATTAAATGTCTTAAGCCGGAATTCATAGTCGTCGAAGTAGTACTTATTGGATGACTATGAATTCCGGCCTCAGTAGTATCTTTGTGAGAATGCTCGGAAAGTCGCATACTGTAAATTCTGCACAAAATTCTGCCCAAATATTTGGCAATATATAACCAATCTGGGTTAGGTTTGGTGAAGTTCTCAAGTGGTCTAATTAAAAGCAGTGAGAATTTTGAGAATATATGGGACCTGCTAATTGAAACTAGCGAGACAACCAATGGCACCCACTAACGTTGTGATTTTATTCTATATGACTTTGTGACATGATTTCATTAATAATAACATTATATTATGTGATAATGCACACTGTAATAAGATCATAATCAACTGGAATTACGTGTATTATTTTTAATTTGAATTAGGATACATGAAGAACAGTTTTTATGCCACCGTCAGTAAGTCGCTGCAGTGATGTTGTATACACACACAAAAAATGATATTTTATGTCGCGACACTATCGTCGTCTTGCAATTATTAGTAATTTACTCCTAAAAGTTAACCAGCTGATATCTTTGAAAAATCCACTTTCTCAACCACAAATTTATTTCATTACTATGAGCACATACCCTAATATTGTCAACTACAGTTACAAGGTCCGCCATGTTGTATTGGAATGCCATGTAAAGACGACATTCTTGTAGGCCTACAGCTAACTGCCAAGGCAGCAGATGTAATATGGCATTGAATATCATCGATGTTTTAATATCATTATCATGATTCTAAAACATTTCCACCCGCATGTGTGTGCAGGCTAACAGTATGAAAATATTTGGGTACTCAATGGCATTGTTGAAACCATATGGCTTTATTCCGGTTTAGCACCACCTTGTGGCGTGTGATGAATCCAGAATACCAACAGGACTATTAAGCTTATAATAAAAGCTGTACTCGGCAAAAATCTTGGAGAAAGTTGACATGTGAAGGTGAAGAAAAAATTAATGCTCATTTGCCATTTCAGGTGATGCTCAACCGGAACATCGTTTTTTTTTTGTTTGCAGGCCCAATAAGGGATGTACAAGAACTTAGATGGTACTGCATGCTTGTGTGCACTAAGGGTAAAAACATGCTGAAGCATGGAGAATAGCATGGAAGCATACCTGTGATTACTTTATGCATCTGCACTATGTGACATTTGATTCCACTATGTGCGGGTGCATGGAAGCATACTATGTGCCATTTGATTCCACTATGTGCGGGTTCATCAACTAATCACAGGTATATATCTTTCTTTGCTATTTTCCATCCGCTTATCCATGCTTGAGCATGTTTTTAACCTTAGGGATGCTAACTACTGTAAATATGCAAAGTTTTGGGACGTTTGAACAGAAAAAGTAGGTAAATGTCAAAAAGTGGTTGTTTCTGAAAATGGCTTATGGCCTATACTATATGACAAAATACCGAGGCCCCAGGTTTCTCTGCTCTGTATGTGGTTCTGATTAGCGCCTTGGAAACGCAAGGAGTTCGTGTAGTGCATCGTGGGTAGTTTGGGAGAGGGACATGGCTGTCTTCTCATAAGCTGTACTAATAAAAACAAATCATTTAAAATGTATATTGCTCTAGCAACCATGGGATCCTAGGATTGCCATGGATACCCTAGAAATGTGCGTGAATTAGCCTTATTCTGGTTCAGCACACCCTGGTGGCGTATGAACCGTTAGCAATATGTCTTCACCAACAGAAATTAAAAACAAACATTGCCGCAAATGAAGAGTGCAGTAAAAGGGTTGTCATTATGAAAATGCCACGCTAAAGGTCATTCACCTCGATCCAGAGGGTGCTGAACTAGATTAAGGCTAATTGGGGTCACGTGATGCCGTCCGTGACGAAATTTGAATAAGGTCCATTACTCCAATTCGATGCAATCCTTTTTTTTTTTTCGTTCGATGTTTTAATAACAGTGATAGTCATAGGGTTTTTTTTTTCTAGAGCCCTATAAATATTTTTTTTTCTTTGATTATATGCGTTAGATAAGGGAAGTTCAAAATGTTCCGTTTATTATATACTTAATGGCGACTTCAATGAAAAAGCAAACTAAAACTAAACTGAGTTGTTATGTGGTATCTAAATACAAATGTACATGTAATTCTACACATAGGCATTTGTTTATTGGCTCTAACATTCCATTTCTACAGCATTTACTATTGTAAAAATGGGCGTTGTGGTAATTTTGTATTGTGAATTTGTTGATCGGTTTATTTTTCTTGACTCATGTTTCCGTAAATATCCTCATATCAATAAATTTGTAAACACAAAGGCAAACGCAGTGGGTGACAACCGGTGTCACCAATAGTCGCAAGTTCCTCAATTAAATTTAACAAAATTTCCATGCCTGTGTATTATATAGTTACAATTTGTCTCGCCCTTGTTGAGTTTTTAGTCACTATAGTGATTGTCAGGTTTCCTTTAATCTTAACGAGAACGATAAACCTACTATTACGCATGCGCATCTATAAGTTATGCGCCGTAAAAGTCGTTATGCTCCTCAAAGACGTTGTGGTATCATGTTAAACTAATGAAATTAGAGGGATTGAGGACGCCTCCCTTAATGCCCCGTCAACTGATTTACCTTAATGAGAACGCATTGGAAAAACATACAGTGCTGTCAATGTGGTTAGCATCCCTTAATGCTCCCTTAATGTTAACCACATTGACAGCACTGTATGTTTTTCCAATTCGTTTTCGTTAAGGTAAATTAGTTGACGGGGCATTAAGAGAAGCATGCTCAATACCGCTATTGTCGTCTCCCCTCAACTACAAACCCATTGACGGTGTCCTCATGCATGCGCAATTGCAAAAAAACTGCTGCAAAAGTCGTCAAGATTAAAGGAAACCTGTCAAACCCTTTATTTTAGCCGATGTTGTAACGGACGAGAATTATCCAATGTCACGAATTTTATCTCGTACTATTAATTAGACGAATAAAAATCGGACAAATTGTTTAAATATTTTTATGTGCACATGCGCGAGCGACGTCATTAATACATGTATAATTCTGAATTGTACTATATGCATATCCTAGCATGATATTTTGTTTTGACGTAGCTGAATAATCAGTCCTTATATATTGTAACGGCGCTTCATTTAATCAGCAGGTGGCATTAAAAATGCCTTAGCTTGACTTAAATTTCTGGTACGAACAAAATCTGTTTTTTATCTTCTATATATACACTTTACGTGACCATGCATTTTTTCTTACTAGGAATGTTTGTTGGTTGGTAGCACTGGTAGTTATAAGTTATTGAGTAAATAAATTCTCTTCACTTTCAACCCAAACATTTTTTTAAAAAATGGTTGTGCCCTGCTTTTAGCGATATGATTGATTTCAACTGCTTAAATAACTGATTAAAATCTGTTTATGAATCAGTCATACAGTTTATAGATTTTACCAGTTGGGTACAATAGAAATCATAAGTCGATAAGACATTTATTCATTTGCAGCCAATGAGATCATCGTGTGTTTTTAATCAAAATCTTAATTATGTTTCTATTATTAGTCTTATTGATTTAGTGGGCTGATTGAAATATGCATGGGAAGCATTTTACAACTGTAGGTCGTTATTAAAACTTTAGTTAGATCGGTGCTAATTTAATGCTGCCCTGATTGCAGTTAATTTGTTATGGACATAAAAAATCAGAATCCAATTAGTCCTTCCGTGCATGATGATTTTAAATAAGCCACTTGGAAATCAATATTTATCACGCCTTCTCATCACATGTGAAATTAACAGTACTTAAAAATGATTTTAAGTAGACTTGAATAGAATGATGGTCAAAATGGCATGCGGTAATAGGCGCTTAATAAGCGATTAATGCACTTTAAGCTATTTATCAATTTTTTGTCAAAGCTATTTAAGTGTCAGTAATGAAAAATCCCGGCATTCATTGACTGCCTGATGAGTGCTGAAACTCGTGCCACAAATATGTACAGTCATCTACATGTATGGCTATTTTCGTTTTGAATGAGTCGATATAGTATTTACCAAATGTAAACTGAAATGCAACTGTTCTATTGGCAAGCAACTAACTCTTTTGCTGACCTCTTTTCAATCTGAAGACCTCAAAATATTGCCTATAATTTACTAGTGAAAAAAAGTGCTAGTGAGCCACTACGAATATAATGTATTTGCTACGTGAAGCTTAGGACATTACTGATGCTATTGGTTCAAACAGATGCTACCAACATTTTCAGGAACTCGTTCTACATTTGAAATTTCATAAATCTTTGGCTTAGCAAATAAAACATCGAAAATTGCCCGTTTATGTCTGCCATGGAATGGAGATTGCTTGCTTGTGCTGTCAGATTGTGGGCCCTTGACACCCACATATTGATCGTTGAAATTGCATTTTTACATCAACTTGGTTCTGTTTCAGGAAATTTCTCCCAACATTTTGTAACTTTTTTTTGGTGAACCAAAGCGATGTTTTATATTGAAATGAGAATGTTGCTGGAATTGGTTAGGTTGTTCTATCAAATTAAGGTGATCTACTTGTACAACACCTCCCTTTCCTATATGGAAAAATTTTCAATTTGTCCTGCTTCTATTAAACAAATTTTAGAAAAATAATGTATATGTTTTAATAAATTCTCTGATTATTCATCTAGAACGCATAGATAAATAAATAATCCGAGATTTTTTTTTTAATTTAACTTTTTCTAAATTTTGAGTTTCAATAGAAGCATCCTAATTTGAAAACCTTACCCATAACATTGGGTGGTGTTGTAGATCACCTTAATACCTTGTACTTTGGCGTTTCTCAATCAGTTATGCCTTGACAGGGCTTAATTTACAAAGCCTACTATTTTATTGTGTCGTGAGCTGAATATTATGAAAACTTCTGTTAACCACATTTCAGTTAATTTGGTGCAAGTGTATACATGTATTTGCAGAGTTCCCCAGAAATGAAATTTTCAACTTTCTTGGTTTTTCAGTTTTTGAGACTATTCCATGACCATTCTAAAAATCCTCACACATGGCATTCTTATATATCAATAGTCTATGACTACCTCAACTTTTCATAACACTGTTGCAAACACAAGCCGGCAACGCTTTTCTCGAGTAATTAGATGCGCGCATGTGCAGATCTAATTACGCGGGAAAAGCGTTGCCGAACTTGCCGGCTTGTACTTAATATAAATAGATATAGATAGATAATACAATATAAATAGATGTCAACTTTTGTTTTCTTGAAATTATGTTAAAATTGGTTGAAAGGGGAATTCTCCATTTCTGTAGAATTGGCCGAGTGTCATCTCTTGACTTTTAAACTATAATAACTGGCTATATTTGTGAAAAAGAAAGTGTATTATTAATATGTTGAAAATCCTTGCCGTTTTCCAAGGTAAAAATTGTCTTGCTGACAATTCCAACGTTTTTCTGGTTTGGTATACCCAACACTAGGTGGCCATACTTGTGCTTTCTGTCAGTTGCATTGCACGTTTACGTAACCGGTATCCGGTTATATTCTCGTATGTTTTTTCAACTGAATGAATAACTCGGGGCTTACAACTGTTCTTCCTATTTTTGGCTCAACTCTTTCTGCACCGGAAGCTTGGTCGTTATTCAACCATACCGCGTACATAAGCCAGTCGTTTGCACGCTTTTTGAGAGAAAAATGTGAATCGAGTTCTGTGGAGTTTATAAATAAGCTTTCACGTGACCACAAACGGATTACCGCAGGGACCAAACGAGCAACAAGCCCAGGAACTCGGGGCTTCTTGGAATTTAGCAGCGTTAATTATTAACTGATTTGCCCCGTGCTTACCTGAGCTGCTTGTTGCGCAACAATTGCTTGGCAACGTGTTTGTTGCCAAGTATCAGGCAGTTTGGCAAGGCGTGTGCAGTCATGAACAAGCTCTCATTGATTAAAAAAGTTGCGTATAGTCGTATGTGCAGCACAGATTGTATAGTTGGCAAATTGTAGTCTCAAAATGTCTCAAACAGGAACTTTGGCAAGAAATTCTTATATGAGAATGAGCTAATTATTTTGTAACTGTATACTGTAAAAAAAATTCTGTAATTTTTCCAACACCTTATGTGCTGTACAATTGTGTGCCCGGTTCTACATTATATATTATAGTTCATTTTCATACCCAATAACATGAAATATTGGGGTTGTTACTTTTCTTATAACAATAATAACTGCTTTTTCAAGTGCACCGGGTGCATGGAGCTCGTGCCATCACATGAACTCACATGACAACGTTTATAACTTTATAATCAATAATTCTATAAATTAATCTGTAAACTTTTTTATTGTTTAAACATATTGCATTGAATTATTATAATCTCTTATTGTATTTCCCTTTTGTCTAAATACTGCAAAAATGGTTAGCTTTTCAGGATTTAAAATGCTCTTGAAATTGTTGCCTCTATCCCTATGGCTTGATATTTTGTCGAGTTTCTTGTGCTTTTGATAGAAAAAAATGTGCTCTTTGCTGTTGCTTTTTACATTAAGAATAATTACACAAAAGTATAAGCAAGGAGAGAAAATTTTTTCTTTTAAAAGTAAAAAAAACTACAAATAATCAAAGGAAAGAGCCAAAAATATCAAGAGAATTTCAATTAATTTTTTTTCCCCTAATCCTGAAAAAACCAAACATTGACCATATAATCCACACATATTCTTCCTAATCCACATCTTAATCCTTTGATCATGCGCAAACGTAGATTTCAAATAAGCGCACTGGTTTGTCTTATTTGTCAGCAGATGACGTTACTAGGATGTGAACAATTCAATAAAGCCTGTACAGTAGTGCCATCCGGCGAGAACAATTAACAATATCCAAACATGCGAACAAACGAACGTACAAGCTTTAATGGAATAGTATTTAGAGTAACAGCATTATATGCTGTATTTTAAATTTTCCCTCTGTCTGACTATCACATGACATGCACTGATTTAAGTGCATTTGTTGTGAAATGACATTTAAGGGTGCATAGAATTGAACCTGTTTCCTAGCTAAAATATAGATGTATACGGTGAAATCACATATGTAAACTTTTCATTCCAACATCCAAAATATCTCATTGCTTAGTATAACGCACTTAACACATCTGCCCACGTCAATGGATTAGATCGTCATAACCATTGTTTCATTGATTGACAATGTCATCGGCAGATGTTCGTTTGTAAAACTATTAAAACTATCGCCCTCCAATAGTTTCTATTGCAGTGGCAATGTAAACATTGACAAAAGTGCACCATTTGTAGCTTTTGTTCATTCGCTGTGGGTTGCCATTGTGTTTATCTCTTGTTAGAAAAATGATAACTTAGAACTTTACTTTGGTGCTTTGTAGTTGGAAATGGTTGAAAAAGTCAAATGCAACTGCCAAACTGCATGAAAAGAAAAAAAAAAACGGATCTGGCTGCCATTTTCAACTTTATCGCCTTTGCTGCCTTATTTGTTAAAATGTTTTTTTGTTTGTCCTGAACAGGAAACTATTCCCAGAGCAGATTCGTGATTGGTGGCTTGTCGCCTGTTGGCGCTCGTGCAGAGTTTCAACCCAGGCCTTGAGAGTATTTGTTCCTTTTCAGCATTCTGCTAGGGTGTTGCAATGCGACAGCACACGTGTTTGCCAGGTTCCTGCCAAAAGTTTGCTTTTTTTTTAAATGCTAAACTGAGGAAATGCATGGGTTGAATCGTTGGAACTATACTAGATTACGGATTGCTTTCCTCACGGGAGCAACATAAAGTTAGTCTGCTTTGAAAGGTTGCATATCTGTGGTGGTGCTATGACTTTCCAACTTTGGACATTGGAATTTCGTCTTGGGTTATCGCAAGCTGTTCCCAGATTTCTTGACCCTGCCTAACCCCCAATGTTTAAGAAACGCGTCTTTGACATGCGTGTTTATCACGGGCATTGGGACGTGTCGGTGGGGAAAAGGTTCCAAAAGGATTTCTTGGCATCGACCATCCGCTGCGACATTCACGGTAAGAAATGACTGCCCTTCCAAGTTGGCAGCTTCTTTTTGAGTGTTTTTGGAAAAATCATATGGACGCGTTTCTGTTGCATTTCTTGTAGTATATGCTATTTCGAGGATCAACATGCAGTAGTCTCGTTGTTTGGTTTCATTCAGTTTTTCATGGATTTATGGTTATGTTGCAGTTTAGGCAGCTGCTTTGTCAGGTCAAGAGAATCGAGAGAAAAGCAGAAATTTGTGTGTTGCATCAGTTGATGTGGTAAAGACTTGTGCAATTTTTGGAAACGCATCGGAAATGCCATAGATGCGTGCATGTGTTGATTCCAGTTGCATTTTATTTTAATCTTTAATTGTGCACCGAATGGTTCTAGCAGAAAAGTTGTCAAACAATTAAAACTACTACAATTACATTCCCTACAAAGATATTTCGACTTCACTACCAAACTTTATTACTCCTGTGCTATGACAAAATATATTCTGGATAACAGCTGTTGCCAAGGTTCGTTGGTTGACCCCGAGCAAATTGAGAACGTCGTCTCTTATGGGATTTGTACAGATCTACCATGAGTAAATGACGTAAGAATGAATTTCCGATGGTCTGTAAAGAACATTATAACACTGCATAATTGACAGATTCTTTTTCGACATTAGGAACCTTCACTTAGGCTTAGTGACTATGGCAATTATGACATTTCATTGACGCTAAAACAATAATTAAGCCGCCTATCTGAAGACATCTACTAGCATTTATGCCAGAACCGTTCTTCTTTGCTGGAGACACCTAGCATTATAAAAAACCTTTCTTGTTTGCTGGAGACACCTATAGCATTACAAGAAGCGTTCTTCTTTGCTGGAGACACCTAGCATTACAAGAACCTTTCTTCATTGCTGAAGACACCTAGCATTACAAGAAACGTTCTTCATTGCTGAAGACAACTAGCATTACAAAAAACCTTCCTTGTTTACTGAAGACACTTAGCATTACAAGAACCTTTCTTCTTTGCTGGTGACGCCTAGCAGTACAAGTACCGTCCTTCATTGCTGAAGGCACCTAGTATTACAAGAACCTTCCTTCATTGCTGAAGACACCTAGCAGTACAAGTACCGTTCTTCTTTGCTGAAGACACCTAGCATTACAAAAACCTTTCTTGTTTGCTGAAGACAACTAGCATTACAAGACCCTTTCTTCATTGCTGAAGACACCTAGCATTACAAGAACCTTTCTTCTTTGCTGGAGACACCTAGCATTACAAGAAACGTTCTTCATTGCTGAAGACAACTAGCATTACAAAAAACCTTCCTTGTTTGCTGAAGACACCTAGCATTACCAGACCATTCTTCATTGCTGAATACACCTAGCATTACAAGAAACGTTCTTCATTACTGAAGACACCTAGCAGTACAAGTACCGTTCTTCATTGCTGAAGACACCTAGCAGTACAAAAAAAAATTTCATGATTGCTGAAGACACCTAGCATTACAAAAACCTTTCTTGTTTGCTGAAGACAACTAGCATTACAAGACCCTTTCTTCATTGCTGAAGACACCTAACATTACAAGAACCTTTCTTCAAAGCTGGAGACACCTAGCATTTAAAGACCCTTTCTTCATTGCTGAAGACATCTAGCATTACAAGAACCTTTCTTCTTTGCTGAATACACCTAGCATTACAAGAAACGTTCTTCATTACTGATGACACCTAGCATTACAAGAACCTTTCTTCTTTGCTGGAGACGCCTAGCATTACAAGAACCGTTCTACTTTGGAATTTAGCTAAGTTGATTTCGTTTTCGGTTGTTGTGAAGATGGGTGCCACAGTGGACAGCATGTTACCAAATGCGGAGAGCAACAGCGTAATTCCATTGACAGAATTTCGCCAAGGAATTCGTTGCTTGGCAAGCAGCTGCCTCCAAAAACGAGCCTCCATTCGGGATCCTTATATGGGAAGCCGAGTTACCCCATCGAGGTTGCGAGAGCACCGAACCCAACCGCGAAATGCTTAGCGTAGCACTAAGAGTGGGTTAATGGTTGTGGAATATAAAAAAAAGGAACGTATACTACCCATGGCCAGCCGCCCGAATCCAAAAGAAAACTAACCTAAACCTTGGCATTGTTTCAGTTGAAAAATGCACGGTGATTCATGCGCGCATATATGAATAATATGGAAAGAGGAGAGATCAGAACCGACAGATTTTGCTCATGCTAAGTAAGCCACGACGTCTGTGGCACCTAACCTTTCTGGAATTGGAGCAGTCGCCCGTGTTTTCAGTTTGCGGAATCTCAGGAATCTCTGGCTCGGTGCGATGTTATAAATGCCAACATTAAAAACGTTCGCCATGTTCGTTGTTCCGTTGCACCGACGGGGGTCGTTCTGGTATGCTGTTGCTAAAAAAAAAAACTTGGTCAGGGAAGTCAGGGAAATTTGTGAGTGATCAGGGAAAATTTCCCAATTAAAAGCAAAATGCTAATCACTGCACTCAGTCTGCTAGCAGCTCCATCCCCAATCCTTTCAGCTGGCTTTTTTTTTGCATTTGAACCTATCGTGTTTTTTATGTTTTCTGTTCTTATGTTGTTCGTTTTTTGTTCTTTTATGTAAACGATTCTTCTCAAAATAATATTTATTAAATTGTGTTCCTCTATAACTAAGTATCTGCTGCTACTGGACATGTGTTCAACTGAGAGCTAAGTAGCATGTGTAACGAGCAGCAGTTATGTTGAAATTGATAATGCTTTTTTTATTCTTTAAAATGTTTTATAAAATTTAACAACACCAAATAAAGTATGCTTTGCTTATTCAAATTTACTTTTCTTCTATGGAAAACAATTTTTAGCCCTTATAATTACTCCAGCTGAAATTGTAACAAAATTTTGCATTATGAGTAAGTTTCGGTCAGGGAATTTTAGATTTTATTCAGGGAAAAGTCAGGTAAATTGAACATTTTGTGGCCACCCTGTGTTTGAAATGTAAGGGACGAATTATGAAATTGTTTCAAATGTGAGACACCATATAGCCGAGTAGTTTATTAATATAAATTCTTTCAAAACGACACTGCAAACTGGATTTTGTCCATGTTGTGACTCTTCAGTTCAATTTAATAATCTATGATCAACACATAGATTCCATCTCCTTTTTTCTTATTTACTATATACACATGTAGTGTTTCTTTAACAATGTGAAATATAAGCTGTATGTAACTGTTGTAACATTTTCTTTTAAACATTAGCATTTCGCTTTTCAACTCACGACACACAATTTTGCCAAAATTGTCACAGTATACCAAAAGTGTTTATACAAGATATTCTTTTTCTTAAAAAAATAAAGAAAAATCAGGTTTTCAACAGCGATTATGATGATCGAACTATTCTAGTGAATTTTGTTAACAATTAACATAGATAAAAGTTGAACCCTATTGCAAATTCCTTAAGCACACCTGTTGGAAAACTGTGCTGTGTAGACTGTTTTCTGTCTCTTGTGGCCTTATTTTTCCCATAAGCTCTATTGTTTTTCATTATACTCACTATCAATAACGCGGTTTTTCAGAAACATGCATATCCCATTTTTAGGGAATTGCCTGCATATATAGGCAAAAAGTCATTAGCATTCCATTGTAATTGTTTTCAGCTAAATGCAGCTGAACTAAAATGTTATCTTGGACTTGTAATTAGGTGCCAGGTTGAAGTTAATAAATCATGGAACATATACTGATAAATAAACTTCTTTAAATATTTTCAAAACTTGTTTATTCGAGATTTCTATCTTTGCTGTGGGTGTGTTGTGCTGCAGCACTTAGGTGTAGTTGTATTCAACTATAAGATCTGCAAGTATAAGTATGCTTAATTTGTTCTGAGAGATTTTGAGAAATGGATTGTTTTTATTTAAACCTTGGATTCGTTCTGTAGACTATGTCGGTTTGTTAGACAGTCTTCAGGCTAATGCCTTGTTACAAAAGTAATTCCTTCTGGGGAAACAGTGATTACATCCTTCTGAAGATTGAAAATTCTGGGCCTTGGGCATTGGTGAATGAACAAATTCTTTCTTTATTCGTGCGTGGGGAATTTGGTACAAGGCGCCATATTTCAGAGATGCGGTTCTGATTTGCGGAAAATGTCTTGAGAAATCTTCATCAACACGAAGCATCTGGTCTGGTCAATGTTTTTATTGAATCCTGGAAGCCAATTATTGCTTTCTGTAAAAAAAAATATATTATCACCTACATTACATCCAGTAGTCCTACATGTAACTCGTATCTAGTATTAGGGCAGAGTGGGGCACATTTGAACATTTTTTGAAAATATTTTTTTCCCAGCTGTTTAATTGTTTCTTTTAATTTCCAACACTATAGTTGGTTAGTGTGTGTTTTTCTCTATTCCCAATTTTTTGCAAGAATCTTAATTGAATTTTTACATTGTTTTGAATCATTTGAACAGTGATGGGGCAGATTTGAACAGTCACACTAATTTTAATTAAAAACAGACAAATAAATACCTTAACATATTTGAACAAATTGTTCAGAAATAGATCCCTGTAAAATATTGCGAACTTCATATTGAAAAATTACTTTACCTGTCGATAAACATGAAATCCAGCAGAACTTATAATTGTGTGCAGGCCTTCCACCCACTTGAAACTCCATCCTAATATGTAGTTTTGGATTTGGTGCTGGCACATAGTCACACATTTGGAATTCATTTTAAAGAAAGGCTGTCTACAATATTCTTCGAGTGTGCCTAACTCTCCCCAATCATACATGTAGTTTGCGGCAAGACTCTTGCTGACACTAATGTTCTTAACATTAATGTATCTCAACTAGAAAACCCAAATTAGTTATATAAAAGTATATCATATATAATGGCTAACAATGGAGAGCAAATTCTGAATTGTAACTCATAAAAAATTTCCAATATCTTATTAACGGACTTTTTAAATAAGCACCATAGAGGATGGTTCATTGAAGCATTCCCTAATCCTGAGCAAGAAATATCTGGAAGATTAAGTAGCTCCCACATACATGTATGCTTAGTTTTCTGGGAAATTTGCCATATATGGACTGTTTTTGTATTGGCTTATTCAGTATCGAAATGGGTATACTTGCCTAGCGTTCTAACTTCTGCGCTATAAATAAAATGTTCAAATGCTGTTTTGCGACACACGTAAGCTCTTTATTCCACTAAGCCTTACTGTTAGTGTTAAATGTCAGCTGTGAAAATTCATTTTGTTTTTTTCTTAGCAATGAATATATACACTAAGTTTCATCTGTTGGACTTCAGTTTCAAAATGTTGGCTATCCCACCGAATTTCTGTGAACGAAGCTGTTCAAATGTCTTGCGATCGACGTACTCATCAATTGCTTTTCCAGTGCCGTTCTCATTAGGGATATAGGCTCATGTTTATTTATTTTTTTTTTTACAGAAGGGATCAAAGAAAAGTCTGAACAAGCAAATGGCACAGTAGCTATAGAACATGTGGCGGAATCCGGGTCTTCGATACCCGAGGGTCTCCGCCAGGACACCGCATCTCATTCGCCAACAGTTCCAATTGTTCCGAACAACAGTCCAACGTCGCTGACCGTTCCAGATAGTCCGCAGATGATGGCGCCCCCAGCATCTTCATCCTGTGTCATTGGTATGTGAGGCAGTTTTCATTTGTTATTCCATCAGCATGGCATGGATGGCATCTTGTGCTTTGGGCTTACTGTCCCACTTGGGATTTTACAGTGATGGAAACAACGGTCACCAATGTAGAGTCGTCCTTGTGCTCGATCACTACGAATGGCCCTACACCGAGTTCTGCAACAAGTAACAGAGATAACCCTTTCGAAAACAGTTCCTTCACCACTTTTGGACGCCACGTCGCCAATGGAAATCATGTCGGGAATGCAGCTCCGGCATCCTCGAACGCCATCAGCTCGACGTTCCGTGATGGCATCTTGGAAAGCATTTCGCCAATTCTGCCAGCAGGCATTGCGGCTCTACCCCCGCTCGACTCACTCAGTCCGTTTCCAGAAATGAGCCCCATTCCACCACCTCCCATGTTTAGCTGCAATTCCTATGGTGGCAACCACGGCCAGGTGACCAGGTTCGGTTTCAACACAGGTAAACATTGCGTTTGCAAAACAACCGAGGTTTATATGTGGACTTGGGGAATTAGGCATGCAAACTAACAAGTACAAATGTGCCTCGATTGATCTGTGTAAAGTCGATGATGGCATTCCATTTGTTAATTTTTTTTAAACATATTCGTAATCTATTTTTTATTTTGTTTTGCAAATTAACCCAATGGCCAGTTTTGTCCATACTATTTAATTGGATATTTTATTTTTCCATAATTGGCTTTAACAATAGAAAATAAGATTGTAGGATTGGCCATTATAAGCTTAATACTAGTTTTTAGTTTGTTGTTATTGTTGTGGCGTATTGATTGAACTTGCCCAAAAAAATTCACCCAAGAAAACTCGCCCAAAAAAATTCGCCCAAAATAAATTCACCC
>JAQGCC010001562.1:0-22887 GCA_034698905.1 Xestoiulus laeticollis | reverse complement strand
TAAATTTACAAAATTATCGCAAAATTTAACATTTCTGAAGTCCAAATATGACATCATTTCGATAGCCCTGTCTCAAAACGTAATTCCATGTAAAAATTTAATTTAATGCTGAACTAAACACCACCTTTTCTATGGGTAAATTTCTTAACGAGACCAGCACAAAATCTAAATAAAATTCTGGGTGAAAAAAAAATAATAAAAATACTGTGTTCATAGATCTAGGGCACAGAGACCATGTTTTTTATGAAAATGGCCCTTAAATTTTAATTTAATAAATTTAATAAATCTCACGTGACTAAAGTCTTTGATGCCACCTGGTTTCAGCTACAAGAGTTTTTAGGAATTTGAATTTTGTTACGAGATCAGCAAATTAATTATACACGTTAAGGTGTGTATTTTAATTTTAAGACAAGAATAATTTATCTAGCTATGACACAGATACATTTATATTAACTAATCTTTAATATTAAGCAAGTAATCAATACATTTTCGATAGAGACTATAAAGTGCAGGTAGCTAACACCAGATGGCAGCACGACCATGCAAAACACCCGCGAAATTTAAAAAAAAAATCTAATGTATTAATTTCAAAAATAACCAGACATTTTCGTAAAAAACGTGGTCTCTGTGCACTAGATCTATGAAAACACAGTTTTTACCAACATTTTTTTCCCCATAATTTTAATAAGAAAAGACGCTGAGCTAGCCAAGAAATATTCCCATATAGGAAAAGTGGAGTGTTTAGTTCAGTCTTAAACGTGTAAATTTATGCAAAATAAATAAGATTTCAACCCTTTGTTCCAGTACCATAATAGTTATCATTCCAAGCTTGACCTCAAGCATGGAATGAATTGGTCAATAAGCATGCAAAACTTAAAAAGACCGTACATTGTAAAGAAACTTGCAAAAGCCGATAAACAATAAAAAAAAAAAGAAGCAACCAAAAATCCCATTTAGTCGTTTAAAACCATAGTTTACATAGATTTTATTATGGTATAGATTAATAATAAATTACAACTTCGCAAATAAACTCAGCGAACAGGAAAAAAAAAAAGCATCATTCAACATTCCGAGCATCACTCTCATTAGAAATATCCGTAGCATTCTCTACAAGAATTAAATCAGCCATATCGTTGGCCTGCGCCTAGAAAGTCCAAGCAAATTTGATTCTTACGTATCCATCAAACTCGAGCAAACCAGCCAATAAGCAATAAGCACCATATGCGAGCATTATTCCCAGAATCATGCGGACTTACCATTGGATATAAGAAACTCGAGATCTTGTCTTTTCCATGGGAATTTTCCACTTCGCAGCTATACAATCCCATATCGACCCAGTTCACGTTTCGTATTAACAAGTCGCCATTTTTCAGGATCTACAATGAGAATTTGCCTAAATTAATCTTCCCAGTTACTCCGGGTGTTCCCAATTTCCAGTTTGATGGTCCGGAGCAACCACTGTCATTATAACAGTTTCTTACCTGATGCCTGGAGTTGACGGGAATGGCATTGACTTCATTCTTGGTCCACTTGACCGAGGGTGCCGGACTTCCGTAATGCCGGCAGAACAGGAGGGCATCTTGTCCCACGACCTGGAGCAGACGCGTGGTGTACATATAGATCCTCGGCTCGAGCGGAGCAGCTCCAAACACTGAAAACAATAGAGTATAGTCATTAGCGAGTTTGAGCAGATTGTCACACGTCATTTGATTTACCTCAACGAGAACGCATTGGAAAAAGTGCTGTCAATGTGGTTAACATTACGGGCGACACGCTAAAACCCGCTAAGTGGGATTGAGCTCGTTTCGCTTAAATCTTGACGACATTGGCAGCACTGTTTTTTTTTTAACCAACGCGCATGCGTGGGGACGACATTAATAGGTTTGTGGTTGAGGGAAGATAATTTACGCCATATTAAGCGTAATTAGGGTCCCACAAGAGTACGCATGCGTGAATTAACTTACTGAAAAGCGACTGCCGTTCGCAGTCCGGATTGGCTTCGGCCAGTAGAGGAGCTAGCGAAAAGATAAAACTCCAATTAGTGTCCACGTCGTTTTTCCAGAAAACTTCTGATCCTAGATTAACTTACTGGCAGAGTTATCGACTAGGACAGCGTTGGTGTCGGCAGTGACGCGCTGATACGGCGTGGTGGCCACGCAGGTGTACGTGCCCGCATCCTCCGGCAGAGCGCAGTCCAGGAACAGGCGTGACATGGTGGATCCCAAGCCGCTTGGAGCAGCTTCCGTGTTCTTGATGCCGTTGGAACTCCAGGAATCTCCCTGAAAACAACAGAAAAGACGGATTTCAGTTTCATATGCGCTACCGTGATGCTAGAAAGCCTAGGACATCGCCCCGGTCACATTTCTCCAGAGAGTGGGGAAGGTTAAGGGCATCTCGAGTGTTCACGGCTCATTGCAAAGCCCTGAAATACGCAACCGAAAGCCCGTAGATTGCCTATCGAGACACACTTTGAAGCAGCTTCTTCAACATTTTTCTGGAGATCAACAGACATAACCCACCTGGTCAATTTCCACTCCATCTTTCATCCACGTGATGACCGGCATGGGATGTCCCCCTGCCTTGCACTCCAGCACGTAGCTCTGGTGCTGCGGGATTTCCGTCGTCTTCGGGGGTACCGTTCTCATGAACAGGACCTTGGCTGGCACCTTTACAGGACTGGCCTCTTCGACAGCTGCAGAAGAGAAATATATTTTTAGGGCCTTTTTGCAAGACAAGGACATCAAAATAAAAAAAATAAAAAACCAAATAAAAAAAAAAAAAAAAAAAAAAATTGCAAATCTTACCATTTCTAGGTTCTCGTACTTGTGTGATTGAAGGATCGTACAAGGTCTATAAGAGAAAAAAAAAAACACGAAATTTTAGTTTCACATTCACCGAAATTTATTAACGAGCCAGGAATCTGGACCTTTGTTTCCCTGCCATCTCACGGACCTCAAGGACCATGTACAAGTACATTGCAAAACAAAATTTTACAAGATTGGCATGCGAGATTTCAAAAAAATATTACCAAGATGATGCAAGTTAATAAAAATAAAACAGGACGATAAGATTCCTGGAATGTTATATGCCCTCCTGAATCTCAAGTATATTCAAAGATATCACACTTGTTCATAGCCAATATAATCCATGATCATCATTCCAGGACTGAGATGTTCATTCCTGGCAGGAAAGACTAAACAACTAAATTTACTTCATTTCAGCAGATCGTTTTAAAATATGACAAAGGGATGAAATTTTGAACGAGATGATGGCATGGAAACAAGAGTTGCACACAGGGCTAATTCCTGGACCTTTCACTTAAAACTGGTTAAAATTTATAAGATAAAAACTACGGGTATAAAACAAAATAAAACAGATTTTGATTAATTGAACTAACATCATCGCAAAACATGGACAAGAAAACCCCGGAAAAAGCCCATAAAGCCACGACAAAAACGACCCCCTTGAACATGTTGACGATAAAAGTTTACTTCAGGAACAACTGACATTATGAAAAAATGAGTTTGTTTATAAGTAGTCTCGACGCATTGACCTTTGACATGTTTGGGTACACGTGACCTGGTCGGGCACAAAGCAAAATTGAAAAAACAATCTTGAAAAATTCCTCGATTTACGCAGTAACTAATTTTTTAAATGCCTTTGAACAAATATCGAAATTCGGACTCGGGGTTAATCTAACGACAAAATGTTAAGGTCAAGTGAAGGTTAAGGTCATAGGAATAAAAACTTACATTCATTCCTGCATCTTCGCCTCCGTTTTTGACAGCCAATGAGAAGCCGCTGATTAACGTGCCCATCCATCCGACCAATAGGAGATGGACCAGAATACAGAGGGTGGATTTCAGAGGCATTTAATTGGACCCTTAATTATTGTTAATTACAGCCTGAAACAATAAAAAAACAGCATTTATTTAAAGGTTGAAGTTTAGTTTTTTTTTAATTTCAGTCTATTAGAAATATAAGATAGAATTCGTGACCATTTTAAACATTTTGCCTAAGACAAATATTAAATTAATCCTTCCATTACCTGTGTTATCAAATGTTAAAAAAAAAACGATGAAGGTTAAAATAAATTGCGACTTAAAAAATGGTACATTATACAATTGAGCAACAAGTACCAAAAATAGAGAGCTCGATTGCATAAAACCATTTTATGATATCACATAAAACCTGTTTCTTTTGACTTTGAAATAAAACATTAAAATCAGTAGTAAACATTGAAAAGTGTAATAAACGTGCAAGTACATGTACTATTTATTTCTACATTTTGTTTTATGGCATCAGAGCTTATAAAATACAAGTTACAAAAAGCTGTATTTACAAATTTGTCAGGGTATGCAAATGAGGTAAACAATTTAAATTCGTCCAATTTTATATCACACAAAATGGGCTGCAGACTGCAGTGTCAATTAAAAGTCACACCCTTCAAATTTTCACAATTAAATGTTAAATTTTACGAAAAATACAGAACATGGACATGAATTGCTCAATGCAATTAATAGTGATATAATGTACAGCGAAGAATATTACATGTACTGTATTTAAATTACAGTGAAATTCGCTTATAACGATGCCGGATATAGCTGATATTCCGGGTATAACGATCCGAAGCAATGCGTTCGGGTGGTCTGTTATATTATGTTTTTTTCGGCTACTACGATGTCGGATATAACGATGATCTGGACATTGAGATCCCATTTTAAAAATGGAAAAATGCTACTTTCAATCGCCTATAACGATTTTCTGAGATTTCCTCTCCCATTTAAAGGAAATTTTTAAAGGAACCCTTTAAAGGGGAATTCCCATATTCTAATGATAATTTTCAATGTGCTTGTACATAGGCCTACTGTACATGTACTGTACATGTACATGTATATAATGATACTTGTAATGTAATGTAATAATAAAACTATTTACAATCTTAAAAGTTGTGTTGTATTTCTATTTACATGTAGGCTACATGTAATTATTATTCTTATAACTTATAACAATTTTATTTTTAATAAATCCGAATACAACCAAGTTCGTATATAACGATATCATTTCTTATTCATGTACATGTAAGTAGCTAGAAGATCGTTATAAGTGAATTCCACTTCGTATCCGGAGCTAAGCTAGCATTTCCTATACTACTAAATATTCCTATATAACTAAATATTTTTAATTACGTAAAGTACATGTACATTATATAATCTTTTTTTTTCCTATTATAATTTTCATTATTTTATAAAAGACATAACATGTAGACAAAGAACTTCGTCTAATTTTTTTTTCAAGTGTAGACACACAGATTAAATCTAAACAATTAAGGGCGTGCAAGGACGGTTTAAATGGCTTAATTAGCTTTTTTTTTTTAAATTAGAAACAAGAAAAAATAGATAACGTTTGCCTTATAGTGCCATAACAGCGCCCTTGACCACTCTCTGTGAATTTCAATTTCTGCAATCCTTTTTTTTTTCCTTATATGAAATTAGGTTTGATCAGATAATAACGTGTCAAGGTGCAAAAAAATTGCATTTAATATAAATTTTTAGGGAAATCACTACGAGAATAATGCACTTTCAATGATTCATAATGTAAATTGCCAAAATTTCGAGACAAATAGAGGGATTGAGCATGTTTCCTTTAATCTTAACGACATTGGCAGCACTGTTTTTTATTACCAATGCGCATGCGTGGGGACGACGTTAATGGGTTTGTGGTTGAGAGCAGACACTAAGTTCATTAGCTCATAAGTTCATTGATGCGAATGCGTAATATTGTGTTTATCGTTCTCGATACGATTAAAGGAAACTTGTTCAATCCCTCTATTATTAGATCAAAAAGTGATATTTTTGAATACGTTTAACAATTAACAAATTTAATTTTTAAATAAAAAAGTTTTAATTTTGATTTACAATATTTTAATTAAAATGTTTCAATTTTTTGAAATGGCCAATGAATGTCTGATTTTTATTTCGTCTAAGATAATAATCGTGACCTGGATTATAAAGTTAACACGATTGACTTCACTATAAAATACATGTACTAGTATGTTTGTAGATCAATAGCATTTCGATTAAAGTTGGTTGTTAAATGATAAAATTGTTTAAAACCTTAATGAAAACACAATTTCCTAATTATAATTTTAACAAATTAGTGCTTTCAACCTCACAAATTTACGTATAGGTTCATAATGCATGTCACGTTAGCATTTTCAATTAATAAATCTCTGCATTTGTTGTACAAGAATATATATGATAGTTTTAATAATCCAGAGAATTATAAGACTTTGAGTAATGATTATATATGATATACATATGTATATAGCTAAAGTGATAGACAAAAACAACATGTATATTAAAATGTCCCCAATCCTTGATAAATTAAGAATAGATAAAAAACAATTGCATTAATGATGCATATGATGGAGCTTAATGTCTAAAATGCATGCCCAAAATAGTACAGGATTTAATTCCTATAGAGTGGGTTTTAAAAGAATGAACTACATGTATACATGTACATGTAACTAGAAAGCAAATATTTCCAATCATTTCATTGATAACATTATAAAACTTTTGTGATTTTCAATGGATATATTCAGATAAATTCAGAATAAGCCATAATAAGTGAAAAACTTCATTGACATGATGCAAATTATCAACAATTTTTCTAACAAACTGCATGTAAAATGAAGCAAATTTTTATGTAAATTCGTGTTCAATTTCCATGATTTTTCCAAAATAAATCAGTTTTCCCCAACTATTGCAAGTCTACTTAATTTCCCTGACAAATTCCAAGTTGTCCAGGTTGTTGTAAAATGAGTTGACCTTTATAAACTATCATACAATGAGGGTCTATCCAATTTCCCTGACAATTCCAAGTTTTCCAGGTTCTTTTAAAATGAGTTGACATCTAAAACTATCATACAATGAGGGTCTATCCAATTTCCCTGACAATTCCAAGTTTTCCATGTTCTCGTAAAATGAGCTGACATCTAAAACTATCATACAATGAGGGTCTATCCAATTTCCCTGACAATTCCAAGTTTTCCATGTTCTCGTAAAATGAGCTGACATCTAAAACTATCATACAATGAGGGTCTATCCAATTTCCCTGACAAATTCCAGGTTTTCCAGGTTCTCGTAAAATGAGTTGACATCTAAAACTATCATACAATGAGGGTCTATCCAATTTCCCTGACAATTCCAAGTTTTCCAGGTTTTTTAAAAAAATGAATTGACATCGTAAACTATTGGACATGCAGGTCTCTCCAATTTCCCTGACAAATTCCAGGTTTTAGTAAACCCCGCAATATGCCTTAATTCTTTTAAAACTGGACATTTTAAAATGTCGAAAAGTCCTAAACCTTTGAACCCAGAACTATATTATAAACCGGATATTGTTTAGTTGATACACTCATATCTCAGGTTTAAAAAAATAGACATTAAAAAACGCACTCGTTATACATTGTACTTAAAAAAAAAATGGTAATATGAATATTATTATAATTTCGTCGCCTCTTATATTTCAGCAGACAGAATCAAAGCTTTGGCAACGTGAAACTATTTGTTCAAAGTGTTATATGAAATCTAAGATATCAAATTGATAAGATAAAACATTGGCACTTATCACAGACTGGTGCGTGGAAAAAAAAGCGAACAAATAAGGAAGATTGGCGAAAAATAAACCTTGGTAATCAGAGATTTTCAATGCAGTGACCCATGAACACAATTAGACGGAAGAGTTTCTTAAACAATACACCTAAAATACAATTTATAATGATTTAAATTTACTAAAGCTACTTTTGCAGTATTTTGAGTACACCTTAAATAAACGTTAGAATATTAAACAATATCAACTTTTAAAAACCAATCCTTAAAAATCAATGAAAATAGGAATCTTAAGACACGACGGGATGTACTTTTGTCTCTGACCTATGACATAGGGGATTGTGGGGCACATTTGAACATTAAGATTATTGTAGACAGTTTTTATTTAAAATGAATTCCGAATGTACTAGTATATGTGACAGCACAAAAACTACATATTAGGATGTAGTTTAAAGTTGGTGGTAGGACCAAACACAAACTTATGCTGAATTTCATGTTTTTAGACAGGTAAAGTAGTTTTTCAATATGAAGTTGTCAATATTTTACAGGGGAATATTTCTAACAAGGATTGGTTACAATGATACCTATATGTAGTTTTTTTTACATGGCCTATTTTATGGATTGGTCAGCATTTGAGATATTACACTACCACATGGTCATTTAAAGCACTAAGCCTCGTGATGCATTAATGTGGGGCACTTTTAAACAGCATGACTGGGGCACATTTGAATGGGCCAAATTGCTTATTTATATTTGTTTTAATTTAGTTTTGCATAAATTATACATTCAAATTGTTTAAATATGTTCAAATTTGTACATGGTATATGTAGTGATCGTGGTGCATGCCTCTTTTTTTCCATAATAACCAAACTATGGTGCGATTGTACAAAACCAAAAAGCTTTGGTCTTAAGCTAGACAAATACAAAGTACATGTACGTTAAAATAGTTCAATTTGTGCTCAATACACTTGTTTCAATAAAAAATGTGTTCAAATATGTTTAATGTATTTATTTGTCTGTTTTTAATTAAAATTAGTGGAACTGTTCAAATCTGCTTCATCACTGTTCAATTTTGCACACCATCATGGGGCAGATTTGAAGAATTTTCATAAAAATTTCAAATGATTTAAAACACTGTAATAATTCAAATAAAATCCTTGCAAAAAAAAAAAATGGGAATAGAGATAAACACATACACTAACCAAGATTAAACCAACTACATGTATAATGTTGGAAATTAAAAGATACACAATTATACAGCTGGAAAAAAATGTTCAAATGTGCCCCACTCTCCCCTAACCAGTTTCAGACATCATCATAAATCTTTATAAACTAATTTTAAAAGCAGTTGTTGAAAACAGACAGTTAAACAGGGTTTAAAACCCAGTTGAATTTAACGATGGTTAATTATAATATGATGCAACCCACCAGCAATCCTCTAAAATCTGACACAATGTTTGTCTCACCTAGTTTCTATTTTAGAGATGTTCAACGTTAAAATATAACAGTTAGTCAGGTGGTGTGAACAAACAACTTGTTGTATTGCCAAATTAAATTCTGGTTAATTGAGATAGTGACCGGAAATTTGCCCATGGATGAGGAAAACTATACAAACGTTCAATATTTGGCAACATATATAATCGGCTTTCGATATAACGAACATAGTGGCTGGTCCCTACCAAAACGCATATACCTTTCATGCATTAGCTTCTCAGTATAACGAACGTTCGTTCTATAAAACGAATCGTCCGGCTACATGTGTCATAAATAAAATTCACATTTTCATCGATTTTATAAGGATTAGTTTTAAAAGTTAATATCTTAAAACATTCTAATTAGGTTTATTTAAGGGGTACTCAAAATACTCCCAGGTAGCCTTTGTGTTTAATTCTCCAGTATTTAGCAAAAATTGTATTTCTGGTGTTCCATAGAAGACAAAATTACTGCTGGGGTAAAAACTATGGCATTTCAGTCGCTATAAACTGCTAGCGAAATACATGGGTAAAAAAGACCTCTCGGTATAACAAATTGTATATACTGTATCTACATGAGATATGCACGACTAATATGTGTAGGTTATACAAGGTACATTAGGTTAAATTGGGGAGCCTTTAGTAAAATTGTCAAAATTTCGACAAAAACTTAATGAAATATAAGCCGAAATAACTGAAAACCTGATAACATAAAATATTGAACCGTTGTAGAAATGGGAAATTCGATATTGTATTTCAATTAGCGAGTGGCATGATGTCTATATTCAAACATATGGAGCTTACAATGCGCAAAAAATATTAATTATATACTAGCACATTTTCTAGAGTGTGGTATTAAAGTTTGAAATATAATAGTTTGAGTGCCAAAACCTGGACATTTTTTCACCATACTGGTTAATAACCTATTCATCTACATGGACGTCTATAGTAATTTATATCCAAAAATATTAATTCTACAGGTTCAATTAGTACCTTTTCAATCTATTAATCCTTTTAAATTGTGATTTTTAAGTGGATATTTGGTTTTTTAGTGCAAAACCTGGACATTTTAATGATTTTTTCACCACACTGGTTAATTACCTATACATGGATGTTTATCTATCCAAAAATATGAATTCTATAGGGTCCTTTAGTATGAAACTGATTTTCTAGTGTTAAAAAGCTGAAACATATGGACGAGGTTTTATCAGTACATGTAAAAATAAAATGCATTTTTCTTACCTCGTTAACACGTCGTGTTTCCTATTTGAAAATCCCAGGAAAAAAAATCAAGCAACTGCTCGATGAAGAAAAACTTCACAAAATTCCCTGTTTGTTTTTTAACAGTTGAAGAGTGGCTGGCTAGCGTTCAGAGTGTGAGTGAGAGAGAGAGAGAGTAGTAAAGTAGTATAGTAATAGTAGTAGTTTCTCTCCCTATTGCAGCTTTATGGAGGTAAAGGAAGCACGTGGCCAAGATTTATATCCTCCGCTGGACACTCGCTTTCAATGGTGCTGTGACGTGCGAACATTGCCAACCAATAAAGACGAACCAGTTTTACCAACTTCAATGCTAAAATAAAAAGAAAGAGAGAGAGAGAGAAAGAGGGATTGAAAAATAAGCACAATTCTCAGCCTGCTTTTCTCTTCTTCTTCTTCTTCTTCTTCTTCTTCCTACGAACGGGATTCAACCGAAACAAACCTGATGGATTTAACCAGAGATAATATCTTCTTTAGGACATTTAGCCACATGAAAACTTTACTAAATCTACCGATAATTATTCACTTTTTTAGTCTTTTTTCGGTTTTTAAACCCAACATTTGGCTAATCTTCTTCGAGAAAATCAGGAAAATCGCCATTTTGTAGAAATTCGACATGTTCTAGAACACGTTCCATTTTTCAATTTTTCGAACCATCTCGCGAGATTAGATGTCTCGTGATTTTTCTTGCTAATTCCTAACTATACAAAGTGCATACGTAACTAACCATGTTGCGATTATCAGAACTTATAAAAGGTTAATAATAATAATTATAATTATAAATAAATAAATGTAATGTAGCTATGTATATATAATTGCGATAGAAGACTGAATTGATTTACTAACCATGTTTTCTTATACCATGGTTCAATAAAATGATGTTCTAGAACACGTTCCATTTGTCATTTTTTCGAACCATCTCGCGAGATTTTGAAGTCTCGTGCCGTCACGTGCTTTTTATTGCTATTTCCTAACTATACATTACATAATAGTGCATATTGATTTACTAACCATGTGGCGGTTATCCTAACTCATATAAGGTTAATAATAATATTAATTATAAATAAATGACTATAATGTAGTTATGTAAATACAGTGTCTGCTTCTTATATCAGGTTCAATAAAAAATATCCAATTGCAAATGCCAATTAAATATGTATTTAGCAGATTTAATGATTTAATACAAAATAATTCCACTCTAAATAATTGTTAATCTGTTAATCAAAACTTATTGTTAATCTACAATTAATCAATAAAAGCAAACCCCACGTGCAAGTCCAGAATAAATTTAGCAAATCACATGACCAAAAACGTCATCATTATTTTTCCAGGAACCATAAATTTCGTCTTTTAATTATTATTTTAGCAGGGTATAATCAGAACGACATTGACAGCAATAAAAAAAAAGAATTTCAACTTAACGACAGCTTTGATCTGAAGGTTTTAATTATCTCAATTTTCTCAGTAAGAAAATCATGAGTCATTGTAAGAAGTCATTTAGCAGAAAAGTGTGAGATTATCCTTAGTCACAATTTTCTCATCACATCTGTCACAAGAATGTCAGATTTTCTTGCACCATTTTCCACATTAGTGTAATCGATGATTAGCTAACAGGGAAATGATGCAACTTATGTAACAACTAACAGGATTTTGCACAAAATGGGAAAATTAGCTAATAAAGAATTTCTCAGGAGGTGACTTAATTTTTTCTTATCTACACTAATGGCAGTGAAAAAAAATGCCACTTGTATTAATGGTTTGTTTACTTTAGACATTATTGACTTTTCTGATAAGATCAACTAATATTGCAATTCAAACTACAACAAAAAACAAAAAAGTTGACTTAAAAATTACGAAAATTGTATTTTTTTCTTGTACACACACTACACTGTGTACATATTAAACTTTTGCATACAAATCTGCACTTTTAATTGGTTTTGCAGCTGCTTTTATGGTAGAAATAGTGCACTATTTTTTAAAGTAAACATTTTGAAAAAATGCATTTATTGTGCAAACTATTTTTCTTGAACAACTTATGCAATTTTATTTACAGAAAAGCTGTGCTATTTCTAAAGTGAATTTTTTTGAGAAAGTGCAGACTGTGCAATAGCTACACTTTTAATACACATTAAATGCACTTTTATTGGTTTTGCAAGTTTTTTTTACAGAAAAACTGTACTATTTCTTAAGTGAAACTTCTGAAAATATGCATTAATTATTCAGACTTTATTTTACACTTATTTGGTTATGAATTACTGTTTTAATGACAGAAAACTGCATTATATCTGATGCAAATATGCATTAAAATAATGTAATTAATTCTACAAATATGTTACTTTGATTGCTCAAATATTACATTTTTACCAATATTGAATTTAATGTTTGTATGACGGAAAAAAATTGCACTATTTCTGATCCAAAACTGGAATTAAAGTACATTAATTGTACAAATCTAAAAATATTTTACTTTAATTGGACAGAAAACTGCACTTTTACTGATTTTTAACCTGTGTTTTTTACAGAAAAACTACATTATATCTGATGCAAATATGCATTAAAAAAAACTGTAATTATTTCTACAAATACTTTAATTCGCACAGATGCTGCACTTTTACAGGTTTTGGATTTGTGTTTTTACAGAAAAAATTGCACAATTGCTGAAGTAAAATATTTGCATTAAAAATACTGCATTTAATTTTACAAACATTTGACTTTGATTGCAGATACTGTTATACTGCACTTTTACTGATTTTGTGGTTTTTTTTACAGAAAAACAACAATTTCTGATACAAAATTGCAGTTAAAGTAAATGAACTGTGCAAACTTTATTTTCACTACTGCATATAAATATTACACTGTTTAGATGCTGCACTTTTATAAACAAATGCAGATTTTGAATTTGTTTTCAGTGTCCTTTTAGTTACTTATAAAATTAGATAACTGAATTTTACTTGAAATATTCAGTTAAGGTTTTAGTTACACCCTCTTGCATCATTTTGAAATATTGAAGGCTGAAGAAGAAGGGGGGAAATGACCCAAAAAATAGGGATGACTTTGGCTTTTTTTAAAACCTTTTATTTAGGGTTCAAGTACACTGAAAATTGATGACGTAAAATATCATGGAGACAAGAACAGTTTCTTAGAAAACTGGATTAGTGTTACATAACGGATGACAATCATTTAATGTACATGTAAATCATTTGTCCTGCACAAATATAAATGTAGATAGGGTCAACAAGTTTTCTAACGAATGTTAAGGTGAAAATATTACAGAAATAGAAATCTTATCTTCTGGAAAAATTTCCTGAATTTTTTAAAACCACGTTTTGCTTGACCTAATTAAAACTAATTAATAGGCTAATCCCAGATGCTTCAATTTGTAATGTTTGAGGCAATGAGCCAAAGCCATCAATCTTTAAAAAAAAAAGCTAAATTGAAATACGATATAAGAGGTCAAAGGTCAAATTTTGCCTTCTTTTTTTAGTAGACTTTGACTGGGACTGTCGACCTTTAAGCTAAGAGTTGGCTTGATTAATAAATAATTCTTAAACTTGTACAAAAAGTATAGGTAAAATAAAACTACTTGTATTTATCTTTGGGATAATTGAACATTTTGGAAAATTTTTGAAATAATTCATGTAAGCAAATTGAAAAATACAAAAAAAAATTACATGTACTAGTAGTTACAAAAACTAGTAAATGTGGTGAATTAAGGGTCTGAACTTCTAGATGAGAGGAAGTTTCCATAATTACATGTATTGAAGCACGAATTTAGTAATTAACCTCACTTTCAAAAAAACAAATATTTAATATCAACAAGTTTATAAAACCAATTTTTAGAAAGTTGTATTTTGTCAAATTCATTTTAACTTTCAAATACCAAGTTATATATTAATTAACTATTTCTATAAAATAAGCTATTAAATTTCTATAAATAATTTGTATTAAAATAACTATAATACAATTTATTTAAAACAATAGCAATGGAAAAATTTCATAACAGCTAATTACGTATTTTCAATTTAAAATTTGTCAATTTTATTTAAATTTGATACATGTATCTTATTATATCTTATTATTTGGTAAAATATAAATTATGAATTGGATTTCAGCGTGGTTGAAATCCATTCCATGAGACTACAGTAGATTTTTAATTAAAACACCATGTGATCAAATTTCATTTTTTTAAAATTTTTTTAATTTCTTGACTTGGCCAAATCCCAAAAGTTCATCATTTGGTATCTTGGACATAAGTTTTGGTTAATAAATGTCTTTCATAATATTTACAGACTGAATTATCATCTTAGGATAAACGGGGTCAACTAAGGTCAGGCATTGTACCATTTGTATACAACATTATACACAATAAGGTCCCAAAATTGATTTTTTTTCAATTTCGTCATCTTGATTTTTGAACTGTAGTATTCTCACATGAGTTCACATGTAAAGTGAACATGTAGTTTGTACATGTGTACATGTACAATGGAGTTGAAATTTGAGTATTTCAAATGGTATAAAAAACCATCAGAAAAGGTCAAGTAAAATAAGTACCATACTTGACCTTTAGTGACCCCTCACGAGATATAATTAATATAATATTCATGATGTAAATATTATCAAATGTGTCTTGGGATTCAAATCAACCAAATAATAACATAAATAAAACTTGTTAAGACGACATGCAAAAATTATTATAACAGGCTCGTGCGTTCTAAAAATCGATTTTTGATTCTAAAAATCTATCACGTGCGTTCTGAAAATCGATTGTGTTAGTTTTAAAAATTTATCACGTGCGTTCTAAAAATCGAAATTTATTTCTAAAATTTATCACATGCGTTCCAAAAATCGATTGTTAGTTCTAAAAATCGATTTTTGATTCTAAAAATCTATCACGTGCGTTCTGAAAATCGATTGTTAGTTCTAAAAATCGATTTTTGATTCTAAAAATCTATCACGTGCGTTCCGAAAATCGATTGTTAGTTCTAAAAATCTACCACGTGCGTTCCGAAAATCGAATTTTAGTTCTAAAAATCTATCACGTGCGTTCTAAAAATGTTCTAAAAATCTATTTTAGAACGAACGTGATATAATACGAAATCTCAGATGTACGATGATGAACTTGAGTAACCCTAATATAAAATGTATGAAAAAGTGATTAATTACCTCTCCATCTAGAATGGATTTTTTTTCATCATTATTCAAGATGAAATTAATATCTTCATGTAGGCTGAAATCTGTTTCATCCAAGATGAAATTCATTGCCAGTGGCTCCCTCTGCCTTCTCCTTGTCCCTCATGAAGTACATCGGTGCCATTTTTCTTTTCCGATGCGAAGTGGGGGGTCAAAGGTGAATCGCCTTCTTAATCGATATGAGTGCAAAGGTTTCGAAAGAGTAGAAATAAGGACACACCCCCATTTCGAAAGGACTTTTTTTTTTAAATTGTGATTAGTTATCTGTGGGTCAAGTGAAAAGTCACATGTTTGGTTCAATGTTAAAATATGAATTACTTCTGATAATTACATGTAAGTAGAGGAGAAATAAAAAAAACATCTTAATTTGATAACTGATGACAATCGAAAAGATGAAATCTTTTTTTAAGGCGGTTAAAATTTGGCCAACTATTGATTACATAATAGAATTGATGGCGCCAGGAATCGTTTTAATTACTAATCATGTAAACAAACCACGTTTTAATCTCACAAGTGTGACGACAAAGCGTTCGTCATCGATAATCATTAACGGTGTTCCTAAACTCAACAGAAATGAGGGACTACTCAAAAGTTACACATATTCAAATATTATAAAAGGGTGCTTGCATTTTTGAAGAATGATTCCTGGAATTGGGAATCATTCCTGAAAACAAACACGTAGACGTATTTGCATCCGTACATTGTTAGGCATCGTTTCGAGGAGGGAAGCATTCACGGAATCAAAAATGTTTGATTTTTCGGGAATGAATTCCCATGCTTCAGCGTGCCAGAGACCATTGAAACCAACGTGTTTGATTCGAAGAATTCATTTCAGAATGATTCCAGAAAACAAACACGTAGACGTACTGTATATGCACCCGTACATTGTGTGGCATCGATTCGAGGAGGAAAGCATGATTTATTCACCGAATCAAACACGTTTAATTTTTCGGGAATGAATTCCTGAAATCAAAACGTTTGGATTAGTCGTAATTTCCCGTTTATATCGTCCAATCTTAACACTCGATTTCAGGTATTCATTCCCATGCTTCACCATGTCAGAGCCCATCGAAGCCAACGTGTTTGATTCGAAGAATTCATTCCAGAATCTTTAGGAATCATTCTGAAATTATTCCCATCTTGTGATCATTCTCTAACATGCAAATACCTTTAGTTAATTAAGTAGTCCATGCATAGCAATTCCGTGACTACAGAATGCAAATGTACAATTATATTTTGTCAGAAATCTACTTTAGTCGGCTACTGTTATTTTCTAGCCTGAAATGCAGGCTTTTTTTGACATAAGCAATAAAAATTGGTTAGAATCTTTCTCCTGGAAACCAGGGGTTAGGTTAGGTCACAATTCCTGTCAATTAGAAGCTAGAAAATAGCAGTAGCCGGCTAAAGTAGATTTCAACCTAAAATTTAAAATTTTAAATTTTGGTAGAAATCAACTTTAGTCGGCTGATAATGTTATTCTCTAGCCTCAAATGCAGGCTTTTTTGACATGAGCAATAAAAATTGACATGAGCAAATAAAAAGGTCCCTCTCCTGGTAACCGGAGGTTAGGTCAGGTCAAAATTCCTGCCAATTAGAAGCTAGAAAATAGCAGTAGCCGGCTAAAGTTGATTTCTACCTAAATTTTAAATTTTTAAACTTCTAATTGGCAGGAATTCTGACCTAACCTAACCTCCGGTTACCAGGAGAGGGACCTAATCAATTTTTATTGCTCATGTCAAAAAAGCCTGCATTTGAGGCTAGAGAATAACAGTAGCCGACTAAAGTAGATTTCTACCAAAATGTAATTGTATATGCATTCTGTAGTCACGGAATTGCTATGCATGGACTACTTTCTCTTCAAAATTCGTCATTTTATACTAATTTATGCGGAAATACAAAGTACAAATTTAGACAGTACATTTGTGGCATCACGCTCTTTGGATATACACCCTCGATATAACGAACAGAGTGTCTCGTCCCTAAAAGAGTCCTACGTGTTGAAATGCACGAAAGAAAGAAACAAGATACTAGTACATGTACATGAAATTCACACTAAGTTTTTACCCCAAAGACAACTTACCCTAATATATGTCAATTTCCCCCCCCCCCCTCCCCCCCCCAATTGCAATCAATTTTACGCTTCTCAGAAGTCAGTAAATTTCCCTGATTTTTGTCTAAATATAACACCGGAGTTTCGTTTCCAGGGGGATTCAGCCATTTTGTTTTTAATATAAAACTCTATTCCAGCATTTAATGAACATTTCGTAAGTTCGTAACCTAGAAACGCCTCTGGGGTCCACTTTTTTTTATAAAACCTGATTAAAAGAATTGGCCGAATTTAGGAATTCATTTATTCTTGTAAAAGCTGATTTGCCTCCTGTCTAAAAAAAACACTGTTTATAGTACACTTAATTGGACTGGTCAAGAAAGTGTTTTTTTTCCTGCTAATTTAGGCTATTTAGCTAAAAATAATCAAACAGATGGATATCATAATATGAAGGCCTAAGATATACAGGGGGTCCCTCATATAAAATCACAATTTGCAATTGTAAGCGGAACCAATAATTGATTATTATGAAATAATTTTAATATACATGGTGTCCTCCATAATATAATCACAGCTTTAATAATTTATAAGATAAACCACTGATTGATTAAGTTAAAATAGTTTTAATATACAGGGTGTCCACCGTAATATAATCACAGCCATGTTAATTTATAAGAGGAATAATTGATTGATTAAATAAAATAGTTTTAAAATACAGGGTGTCCCCCATAATATAATCACAGCCATGTTAATTTATAAGAGGAATAATTGATTGATTAAATGAAATAATTTTATTATACAGGGTGTCCCCTATAATATAATCACAGCTATATTAATTTATAAAAGAAACTACTGAATTATTAAGATGAAATAATTTTATTATTCAGGGTGTCCCCTATAATATAATCACAGCTATATTAATTTATAAAAGAAACTATTGAATTATTAAGATGAAATAATTTTATTATACAGGGTGTCCTCCATAATATAATCACAGCCATGTTAATTTATAAGAGGAATAATTGATTGATTAAATGAAATAATTTTAAAATACAGGGTGTCCCCCATAATATAATCACAGCCATATTAATTTATAAGCAGAAGCACTGATCGATTAATTAATCTGAAATTAGTCAGATTTTATTAAAAATGTTTAATTCAATATGATATCAATAGTCGTAATGGTCAGACAAGAGAATCAACACGCTCGTATAAAAAAAAATGAAATTTGAGATAATTTAATATAAAAATAATGATTTTTTGGTGAATTCAAGTAGCATGTTCAGATTTAATACCATAAAACTTCATTAATGGAAAATATAAAAAAGGAATATGTAACTTTTTTGGGTGGAGAACATGGATAACATTTTATTTGGATTTCTGTTTTGAAATTAGATAGAATTGATTTATTATGAAGTTAAGTTATTTGGATCTATTTTGCTAAACTGGCATTTATATTAATATCCATTTGGTTCACAAATTGCTTAGCAACCACACAGGAGGAATAATTGAGCATTAATCAATGAATAATTCAGCATTTTTAAATATCGCATTGATTGCTAATTATTACTTCCTCCGCAAATTGGATGAATCCTTACTAATGAAGTCTAATTAATCGAAATGCTGTATTATTTTTTCATATTCTATTTATGTAAATGCTATTCGAGTAAATATTTACGAGTACTTTGAACACCAAACTATGAAATATGAACATTTATATAAATGAAGGAAATCGTATAAAAGGAGATCAGTCTTGCAATTTGAAATTTAACTAAATGTAGGCCTACGTTGATGACATGGTATACACTGTACCTTAAGTATGCCTATTATGATGACACCCTGTACATAAAAACAAGAATTTTTAAAATTTGCAAAATAAGACACCCTGTATATAATTGATATGATATTATTGATTTACCCTGTTATATAAAAACTAGCCATTTTAAAATTTACAAAAGAAGACACCCTGTAGATTAAGATTTTAATATTAATGAATGAGTGGCTTCTCTCGAAGATGTACATGTACATGTAAATCCATATGCTTATAAATTCATCATTGGCACACCCTGTATTTTAAAATTATTGCGTGTTAATCAATGGTTCTTCTTATATGTATATGCTTAAATATACACTATATATGGCTATAATTTTATTACAGGATGTCCATATGAACCATATTGAATCAAATGACAACATTTTATGTTTTAACCATATTAAATCCTCTGACTTTATAGAATCTCAAAAAACGACCATTACATCTGTACATCACCCATATTGAATCCCTAGTTTTTTTTAATAAAATATACATTGATTGACCCTTGCTTCAATTATAACCTTTCGATTAACCATTTCACGTGTTGCCGAGACACCCTGTACTGTTTGCACGTGTTGTCGAGACACCATGTACTTATTGGCATGCGCATTTTTTTTTTTTGGTTGGCACGTGCTGTTTTGGGACAATAGAGTTTAGGATGGCACGTGCTATTTCGGAACAATAGTTTTGGTTGGCACGTGCATTTTTTTTGGTTGGCACGTGCATTCTAATGTTGGTTGGCACGTGCAAGTTCTGGAACAATAGAGTTCTAGATGTGAAATTTGAATTTTGCTGTTGGATTTCATATTTGCTATTGCCATTTTTTAATAGAAAATAAACATATATTCCTGATCCAAGTCAAGAAAAGTAAGTACGTGTCCTAATTATTTCCATTTGATTGACCATTTCATGTATTGACCTCTGTTGAATCGTTTCACTTCATATATAGTACATGTAGAATCTCATGACAGGCCATAGCATACATTGACCATGTTGAATCCCTATAGTTTTTTTATAAAATGACTTGAATGACCATTGCATCTGTTGACCATATTGAATCCCTTGTCTTTAAATCATTCTTTGACTGACCACTTACATGTATAGACTATATAATTCTCTTGGCTGTTACATGTATTTTGCCATATTGAGTAAAACGGCTGAAAATATAACGTATTAACCATATTGAATCCCTAGTTCTTATAAAATCATTTGACTGACCATTTGTGTAGACCATACTGGATCCCTAATTTTTATTTACTCCTTCGACTGACCATTGCTTGAATTGAACCTCTTGAATGACCATTATTGCGTGTGTTGACTATAAGAATTATCTTTTGACTGGTGCATGTATGAACCATATTGAATCAAATGACTGAAAATTTCATGTTTTAACCATATTGAACTCTTTGTCGTTATAGAATCTCGTGACTGACCACTAAATACACTTGACCATATTGACTGACCATTGCGTGTATTGACTATACAGAATCTCTTGACTGTTGCATGTAAGAATCATAATCAATAAAATGACTGAAAATGTTTTAACCATATTGAACTCTGTCGTTATAGAACTGCATGACTGACCACTAAATACATTGACCATATTGACTGATCATCGCTCGAATTAAACCCCATGACTGACCATTGCTTGCATTGACTATAGAATCTCTTGGCTGTTGCATGTAAGAACCATATTGAATGAAATGACTGAAAATTTCATGTTTTAATCATCCTGAACTCTTTGTCTTTATAGAACCGCATGACTGACCACTAAATACATTGACCATATCTACTGACCAATGCTTGAATGACCTATTGACTGACCATTGCGTGCATTTACTATAGAATTATCTCTTGACTGTTGCATTTACATGTACATGTATGAACCATGTTGAATCAAATGAGTGACCATTACATACACTGACCATAGTGAATCCCTAGTTTTTATAAAATCTCTCGACGGACCATATACAGTTTGAACTTTGTACATGTACATGCATATACATGTAATACAAAATCTCTAGCTTGCAAATTGACTGACCAGACAGTTGGTAATTATTGAGCTTCATGTCCATTATTTTTAAAAATCAATTTGCGTGCTAAGGCAGTTGGGTTTTTTTTCCAAGAATTGCGAAGCAATTATTTTTTTTTTTATAATCGTAAATACAATTTGTTGAATGCAAAAGAGGCCTACATTAAGTGTGGCATTTCTTAAGAAAAACCTTAAAGGACAGTCCTTAGAACTGACCGTTTTTTTTTCTCTCCCTTTCTACAGTCTCTCCTTGTCTTTCAACGCCATAATGCTGCGTATTTTATGACCATTAATCATTCTTTTAAAACCATGTCTCTATACTACGAATTAATAATTATCTTATAGACCACTTTTTTTTTTTCCCCTTTCTGAAAAAAAAAATGAGTTTTGCGGTTTTGAAGGTTTTGAAGGACTGACCTCTAAATTTAATTTAAATTTCATCAGTAAAAAAAAACACAGATGAACAGAAGCTAGTTTGGAGCCATTGGAAATTCAAAATTTTAATTACATCCTCATTTTTATAAGGACTAAAAAAATGTAATTTTTATTCATTAGAAATCTTGGCCAATTATTTCTGGTTTTTTTTATGGATCCATTTCAATATTTTTAATGGTACTATTCTCATAAAATACAAATATTTCCCCTAATTATAACTGAAAATATTCTTAAAATTAACCTTGCTTTTTTATATACACATTAAAAGCTTTTAATTATTTGTGTATTTAATAATTTTAAATTTGAAATAGTACAAAATTGTAAACACGAGCTAAAATATTTCATATTTTTAATCAAATAGTGAGCATTAGCTTAATTAATATTTCAAAATTGTATTTAAGTAGTATTAGAGGGATTGCGCACCCTTCCCTTAATGCTCCCATAATGCTAACCACATTGACAGCACTGTATGTTTTTCCAATGCGTTGTCGTTAAGGTAAATCATTTGACGGGGCATTAAATTACACTTGTTATATTAATAATATTACATACTTTTTGCAACATAAAAAAGACAACCACAACTTTAACAAAAAAAACGTAAATTTAAAAAATGTGAAATTTCAAGGCACAACAAGTATGTGAACATCCTCTTATTATGTTGTAAGTTGTGCCTTGAAAACTCAAAAAGGGTCTTCACAGATTGTCGCCAAACACCTTGCATCAACATCAGGGACAGTTGTGACAACACAAGCCATTAGAAATGTGCTTCACAATGCTATTATAAAATGTCAAAGGCCAAGTAGAAAATCATTAAGTCATTGAAGTAAACAGGCAAAAATGCTTCGAATTTGCTAATAAATATAAGGACAAGCCATTGGAATTCTGGAAAAATGTCATATTCTCAGATGAGAGTAAGGATGCGTTCACATGGTCAGATTTTTGTCTATCAGATTGAGTTTGCCATACAAATCTTCCAGACAGTTGGTGTTGGGAATCTGGCAGACAAAAATCTGACCATGTGAACGCAC
>JAQGCC010001561.1:0-22891 GCA_034698905.1 Xestoiulus laeticollis | reverse complement strand
ATCAAAACTTTTTGATATGCGACAGTCCGGTCACGGCACCGCGACTGTGACATGAAAAACTGTTCGCACGATGGAGTCTGCAATCGTGACAGAAAAGTCGCGGCTTTATTGGCTCCGTGAGAACGGGGCTTTACTGCAATCAATTTTGAACGACTTCTAAAACACCCTGTATACGCTCAATGCGCCATTGACAAATGACAGTAAGGCACATGTATGTTATTGGTTGATTTTCAAGCAATGCGTTGAAGAGGCGTAGCTTTATTATTAGTACCGCCTCGAACCGTCTAGAAGTTTCTTTGGATTGAGTTCTGGTCGCGTGAGGAATATTTTGATATCGAAGTCTTAGTCTTCTTCATTATTTATTCTCTCTGCATAAAGAGAATATCGTGAGGTGTTTTTTGAAAGAAACAATTATTGTATAAATCATGGCATCCAAGGAACAGGTACCAACTTTTTCCTATTTCTTTTACTTTTAAAGGCACATGTTTGATGGTTACGGCACTGAGCATGACAATGGGCATTTCATATACCGTTTTGTCCCACCCTAGATGTCATCGATCTATTTATTTTTAATTAATGACTCTATTGTTTTGAATTACTTTAATTTTTGTGTGTGAAAAGAGAAGTTTGGTTATCTGCCGTAATTTGTTCCCTAACACTGCTCAGCTCATTTCCATTATGCGCATGCCTTTGATCCCTTTAACCAAAAAAAATGACCATGAGGTCTTTTAAGACCGTAAAATCAAAAAAATTATCTAGTAGGCCTATAAATAGGATTAAATTTTGCTGATGTATTCTAATTTCATCATGTACGTACTGTTTTTATCTTTAAAATATAGGCATTACAACAAAAGGAACTAGGAAATGAAGCCTATAAAAAGAAAGATTTCACAACTGCCCTTGAATATTATAAAAAAGCGGTGGAACTTGACCCAACTGAAATGACATTCTTGAACAATATAGCTGGTTTGTATAGTTAAAAACTTTGATTTCATAATTGTAAAAATGTACACAGCCACATTTTTTAAAAATAAGATTCAAAGACTTGCATTTGAACTCAATGGTAGGTCTACAACTAACATAGGCCTACATGTATAGCTATGGTTTTCGATGTTTCCAACTTGGCAAGGGGCCATCCACAAAGGACGTCCCCGCAAAGGGGGAGGTGGTTGACAAATTCTGGACGTCTTATTTTTTGTAATTTTACAACTTCCACTGGAAACAGAAATTGCATTTCAATTGTTAATTTTTTTCCAGATGTAATTAATCCTTAGGTTCCTGTAGATAGGACCTAGAAAAACCATAATCAGGAATTAATTAAGGTTAGCCTGCAGAGACACTAACTATGGTCTATTCCTAAAATTAGGTCCACAATCTCGTTTAAGCTAATTTCCCACCTTTCCATCAATTTCCCCTTCAATTAGCACATACATGTTAAAGTGTCTTGGACCAAATTAAGATATTATTTCCATTGGATTCTGGTACCTGATTCGAACAAGGGGGTGTGGAGTTGTAGTCTGAAAGCGGACAAAGGCAAGGCAAGGGGGTCTGAAATTTGTCTAACTGCCTGGTCATCCTTTGAGGATTGCCCCCTAGACAATTCCTCAAAATTCTGCTGAAATCATGCTTCAGAATGTTTGTGGGTAGCTATCGAAAAACATGAAAGTGCATTCAGCCATTTTTCAATAATCACATTCCTGGATTTGCCAATCAAAAGGAATTGTTGTAACATTCCATGTAATATTGCGAAGCTTTAAATTTTAACCAATTCTAGATCTCAGAATATGTTCATTTTTGCTATAGATGACTTCCTGATTGTATTGTTTACATCTTTTCCACCAGCGTTTTTGGTTAACACAATCGATTCTACACTACTGGCTTCCAGATTTGAAAAATACATTTCAAACCTTACATTTAAAGTGCTTTAAAGCCGAATGGTTGCTCTTATTGCCTTGACAAAATTACAACGATAGTTTGCATGGGGAAATAACTGAATGCCACTTGGCATTTGTTTGCCGATTGTAGGGAGATCATTAGAATCAACAAAAATGTCGAATAAATAGTAATTAAATTTGTGGTGTCACGGCTATTCAAGTTTAATTTTTCAGAAGATAACCACCTTATTTTATTTCCCGTTACCAATGTAGGAACAATGCAGAATTAAAATAAACAATTCTGGGTTGTATTCAATTCAACAAAGTTCCCTATAGTCAGCAAATAAATGCCATGTGGGGGGTCTATCTATTGTACCTTTGAAAATCTTGATGTTCAGTAATTATCGTATTAAAATTCCTGGACACCATTCAAATTGACTGTTGGCATAATACATCAATAATTAATTCCTTTCCAAATCTCAATAAAAATTAAGATTCTTTCGGTTTTCCTCCCAGGTTGCATACATCTCAAATGGTTTTTTTCATATATTAAACATTTTTTATTTTTATAACCTTTCTCAATGACAGGGTGAAACATTGTTTTATATTAAAGCAAAACATTCTTAATAATTTCTTCTTAATTTTGCAGCTGTGTATTTCGAGCAAGGCAACTACGAAAGTTGTATAAAAGAATGTGAACGGGCCATTGATATAGGGCGTGAAAACAGAGCTGATTTCAAAATAATTGCGAAGTTAGTTATTTTTTTGTTGGAGGTTACTATATTACCTTTTGAAGTTGCATGTTATCTAATCTGAATCACTTTTTTATTGTTTGTAGAGCTTATTCCAGAATAGCAAATGCACATCTAAAAGAAAAGAACTATGCAAGAGCAAGGGATTACTTCCAGAAATCACTAGCAGAACATCGAACACCGGAAACCAGAGAAAAGCTTTCTCAGGTACGTTATGTCAACCACACACACACACATTTCTTGAAATTCACCGCAAATAAAAAATAGCTTTAATAAAAGGATAATTTATCGTATTTGCAGGTGGAGAAGGTATTAAGGGAGGCAGAAAGGAAAGCCTATATTGATCCAGAAAAATCTCTAGACGAGAAAAACCTAGGAAATGTATGCTTTCAGAAAGGTATTTACAAAAGAACACTTTTCAATCTAGACATTACTGAAATGCAGTTCTCAATTTTCGTTTCTGTACTTGATTAGGCGATTACCCGAATGCGATTAAACATTACACTGAAGCCATAAGGAGAAATCCTGATGATGCAAAAGTTTTCAGTAACAGGGCCGCCTGCTACACAAAATTAGCCGAATTCCAATTGGGCCTGAGGGATTGCGATGAATGCATCAAGTTGGACCCAACTTTCGGTAAAAAATTTTTTCTTCTCAGAACTTTATTAAAATCTCTTAATTAGAAATTGGCATTAAAAGTAAATTTTCCATCACAATCTCAGGTTGTGTGTTAATTAACTTATAAGTTAGTTTAACAAAGCTGCTGATTGATTTATGTATTTAATAAAAAGTAAACACAATTATGACGAAGGTGAAATACTCATAGTGCAAAGAATTTTAAAAGTTGTTTTGTACACATAAAAGTTAGTCCCATAGGCTGATTAAGCGGCTGTTGGCTGACTGGTACCCTGAGCTCGTTATCCTGGTCAAAAATTTCATAAAAAACAAAAGAGAAATTCTATTTCTTTTATTGGTTTCTATAATTATATTGATTAATATTTGTATAGTCTGGATCATTTGACAATAAATATAATTCAGTTCAAATCAATAGAAAACAATTCAAATTTTTCAACGTTCCTATTGTCAGCAATAGGAACTAATAGGTCAATTTTTGACCTTGTAGAGAAGTTATAAACTTTCACAACAGAAAAAGTGAAATATGCAATATTATAGGTGCAAACCTTTTTTTATAAGTTATATTTTGATTTAAATTGTTTGTGATTTACTATATAATGAAATGCACTTAAATAATGCTTTGTTGTATTCAGTTAAGGGATACATCAGGAAAGGCGCTATTCTGACTGGCCTTAAGGAATCATCAAAGGCAATGCAAGCTTATCAAAAAGCTATGGATTTGGATCCAAATTGCCAAGTAAGAATCTTTGTCGGATTAACATTAATTGAAAGTTTTATCATGCAACCGATGCCTAATAAATCATAAACTATTTACATTGTTTCAGGAAGCTGTAGATGGCTATCGGAAATGCTTAATGGCTTCAAGTTCGGATCCCGAAGAGGTGCGTAAACGCGCCATGTCTGATCCCGAAGTTCAAAGTATTCTTAAGGACCCAGCTATGCGCCTCATCTTGGAACAAATGCAAGAAGATCCACGTGCTCTTCAAGAGTAAGTTTTCATTTAGGCAAATCATAGAATTAGTACACGTGTAACTGAGATATACTAAGATATACATTCCTCGTGATTTTCAGGCATTTGAAGAATCCTGATGTAGCTGCTAAAATTCAGAAACTCCTAGAGTCTGGACTTATTGCAATTCGCTGATGTTCCAATTTAAAGATTGCTGGTAACATTTGGTAGGCCATATAGATATTTTTAATTCTTCACAAAATGATTCCAACTATAGGCTGCCATTTCTCAGGATGCATTATCCGTTTCATCAACTTGTTTAATGTAATTCACGGTTTACATTTGTCACAAGTAAATTTGATTTAAAACTAACATGCTTTGTGCTATTTTGGAAACTATTCTTAACAAAGATTTAAATAACTGAGCATACTTCTTTTTTGTGTGAATTTTTGGGTGTTCTTGTCATTTGCTTGGGTATTGAAAAAGTTTTTTGAAGAAAAAAAAACGTGGAGTTTAAGAGAAATAGCCAAATTGCATTTTTAAGAATTCAATTTTAATCATATTTTATAATTAGTCAGTGGAAAATTAAATTATGAGCTTATGATGTTTGCAATTGTGTAACAATGCTTGATACCATATAGGCTTAGTGGTTATGCTCAGCTCCTTGATTTCGGGAGACCCGGGTTCAAACCCCGGTCGGCTATCCTGGTTGTGGTTTTTCGTGGTTTTCCACAACCTCCATTAATTGCCCATATAGGCACATCAAGGCGAATGCCGGGATAGTTGCCCAAAAATCGGCCACGACCGTATACTCTTAATTCCCGTTCAAAAATTCTGGCACTTTGCCCCCTGCCACATGGCATACTACATGCTGATTGCAGGGTAAGAAATTGAATTGAATTGAAAGCTAAATAACAGCCAAGATAGCTAGGACGAAGCAAGGAAAGATGATAATGGCGAATTTTTTTTCAAGAGTATTAATTCCAACGCAATATCTTGGTGCCAAAATACAGAATATCACAAGCTTGACCAGTGCAATAAAACTCATTAGTGTGTTGCAAATAATAAATTATTATTCTAGTGCACGGAGTGTTTCAAATTGTTTCAAGAGGATCACAAGTTATTAAGAAAATAGAGCAGCTGACCAACTTGTATGCTCTATGACTAGCTTGAAATATTATTTCCGTATATTCCACTACAATACAGTTTAAACACCCCTGCACTGAATATGACTAACTGAATAAAAATTTGTTCAGAGAAATATACATATTAAATCGTATTTTTTATCTTCTAGAAAGAAAATACAACTTTATTTAAAAACATTTTCCTAATAATTATAATGACTACATGGATTTTTTATTTGCATTCATTCTCTTGCAGTTCTTTTTCTAGGGTGTGACCCTCTGCTATTTGCATGTTCAGCTTTAAGTGACGACCTTACACACCCATGTGCGCATGTACTGAAATGGAAGTAATTGTTGCCTTTTCATTTCAAGAATTGCGATGCGCATTCCACTTTTCCTTAATCCGAATGTCTTCTATTGAGTATTTGACTTTCATAACTGCGGCCACCAAGTCACTATCACCTCTTGCACTTGCAAAGACAAGCAGCTTCTTTGCCTTATCAAGGGCTTCTTTGGATGACATCACTGGCTCTGCCTCATCTTCCTCAACCTCCGGAGCAGAGACAACGGTGCTGGTAGGCTCCGTGGTTACAGAATCTGTAGCATCGTCATCATCCATCGGATCTAAATACTCGCATTTGACACCATTCAGTAGCATGTGGTATGACTCTTCAAGTGGTGGTTCGGTTTCCTCTTCACTGGGGTCAATGCTGTTGGACTCTACCAAATCATCATCACCTTCATCTTCCTCAACTTTAACCTTCAGAGTAGGTGCCACGGTGCTGGCAGGCTCTATGGTTACCGACTCATCATCATCCATTGGGTCGAAATACTCACATTTGACATTATTCAGTAGTGGGTGGTATGGCTCTTCCTCTTCACTGGAGTTTATGTTGTTGGGATCTATCAAACCACAGTCTGCAAAACACTTCATACATGTGGATGCTTTCACGCCATTCCAGGCATTGCAGAGCCATCTTATTGCATCAAGGAGGGTGATGGATTTTTCCAACTGGGATGCTGCGCTGACATCGTCCATTTCTGCCAACAGATGACGCAACCTTCGTTTTCTGTAAAGAGCCTTTACTTTGGTAATGATGCCACCATCTAGGGGATGCAGTTTTGAGGTAGTGTTAAGGGGCAGGAACTCCAACTTAATGTGTGAAAACTTCATTTGGCGGTGAGCTGCACAGTTGTCGAGCAGCAATAAGATTCGACGTCCCTTGGCCTTCATTTGATTGTTTAGTTTCTTCAGCCAGGCAGTGAAAATGACTGCATTCATCCGGCTTCTCCGGTTCCATACATATTCAACCCCGAGACTGGCTTTATCAACATTCTGGAAACACTGGGGTTTCTCTGACGCGCCAATCACAAGGGGTATCAATTTCTCCCCTGTGGCAGAACATGCAAGGAGAACCGTCATCCTCTCTTTAGCAAATATCATGCCCTTGCTCGAGTCGTCCATATGCACCGTCGAATTATTTGGTATAGTCTGGAAATAGAACCCCGTTTCATCGGCATTAAATATGTCGGAAGGTGCATAGTTTTTGACGATTTCCGGCAGACGTTTCGTCCAGTCATCTATGGCTTTTTGGGACACTTTAGCAGACTCTCCTAAAACAACAACACAAAATTAGCGTTAATGACATGTAAAAATACAATACATGTATACATGTGGTACGCAGAAAAATTTAAGTTCATATAACGTCAAAAAAACTTGCCTGACTCAGTAGATCTGTCATTGAACATGTACCTCTTACGCCAAGCATCCAACCATCCGTTGGAAGCTGAGAAATTTTCAATAGAAAGTTCCATAGACAACAACAACGCCTTCTCCTGTTAAAAAAAAGCAAGGCATTACAAATCTAATGTACATGTGCAATACCTACATTGTACATTATTTCATGTAGTAAACCATGACCTCGACATACTTTTTACATGTCATAGATACGTGCTGTACTATTTGGCCCAATTAAGGCAAACCCGGCCATTTCACACACTGATTTCCAATTAATAAGAATTGACAATTTAGGTTACCTGTATCAGCCTGCCTGTGATTGCTAACTGTTGTGCTTGGCACTCACAGTACCATTCCCAAACTTTGGTGTTTAGTTCTTCATTTCTAGTCTTTCTTTTCTTTATGTGCTTTTGACTTGCACGACAACCTTCCTCCCATTGTCTCTCTAATTCTTCTCGTTGCTTTTTGACTTTGTAAATTTGTGTCACTCCGCAATTGAAATGCGCTGCAGTCTCATGTAGTGTCCATCCTTCATGGTCGATTTTTCTTAGCACTTCCATGCGTTGTGCAAGGGTAAGAGATTTTCGCTTTAATGTAGCCATTTTTACCAGCGTCCTACTCCTACTGTACATGCATGTAATTCGCGTGATCGCCACAAGTTCTAAAGGTAAATGGTAAACAAACTAAACGTGAACTAATGGGGTTTCCTCAATTGACCCTTCACCCTTCATGCTGTGGTTACACAGGTGGAAAAAAAGGGATTAATTTTCATGCAGTAGATCATCATGAGTAGATCAAATATTGACCTACATTTAAACATATCTTAAATTTGTCCACTTCAGCAATTTTTTACTGTGGAAATTACTAAGGAAATTTGATGCGAAAGGTAACGTAACCAAAAAAGTCTAATTTGCAGAAATTGGGTGCCAAGGTGCGCTGAATTTCCTTCAGTGTTAGCAATTATCCGATCACTGGTCACACTGGTATTGATTTTTTTGTGTGAGGTCACTACGGGTCTCCGTAGAAAATGCTAGAGGGCGCCATCAGCAGTTGACGTGTCTCTACAGCTGGATCATGGCGTCCTGCATTCTATTTTATATCAAATGGTTTCTTTTATTTCTACATTTGATTCTTGTTAATGGAGAAATTTCTGATCAAAGATTGTGCGCAAACCCAAGTTGCGACGGTAAGCATTTTTACAGTTATTTATTTTTGCTTAGAATTTTTTAAAAGCACTAGAATGTGTGCATGTTCGAACCGGGGAGATGTAGCCTATGCACTGTACATGTATTTTATCCATGGTTTCCACACATTTGGCGATTTTGCTAAAAGAGTAGTCGTAAAACTTTAGCCAGTTCGTATGCTAATTAAATATACTTTCTCAAACTGTCTTGCCCTCATTCCTGATTTCCTGTTTATAAACGTTCAATTCATGCATGATCTTGCGTATTCATGTAGCCTATATGTATGTAATGTAACAGGTATAATTACAAAGTAACAAATGTTTGCTATTTCGTTGTGTTTCATATATGAATAGTTGCTGAAATAACATAAATTCACTTGTGAAACATTAAAGAGTAAAGGTGTGAGAAACGCTGATATTTTAACAACATTTTAGCCCGAAATATCTTAATTGTTTGAATTAAGTTTGGCCGATAAGATAATAACACTATAGAAAGGAAATAACCTGCAATATTAAATATTTACGGAGCCTTTAACAGTACGGTTGTTAGTGGTTCATTTCAATCTTTTATTTTTCTTGTCCTTTTTAGGTATCTTATTATTTAATTACAACCTCTTTTCCAAGATATAAATAAGTGTTCATTTATTTTCAAACATGTTTATAACTTTCCTATTGGCTATCAAAATCAAGTTGAACTCTTAACGCGTTGTACCCAATTTTATGAAGATGGTATTAAATGCCAGAAAGTATCTTAATTATCACTGTTATGGTTGCATTCATTGGCACTTCAAAGCAGGGCCGGGGAGAGCTAAATAGGCCCACTCCAATTTGGAAAATATAGGCCCTGCCTATGTTAAAGGGGAAACAATTCTAAATGAGAAGTTGAGAACCTATGAGTTTGTTTTATAGCACCTCTTGATCACAGCACAATTGTTATTTTTAGAATGTGTTTAAAGTGGTAGAGAGGTGTGAATGGAATTTTCAGGATAAGCAGATCTGATAAGTGACCTTTTTCCAACCACTGACCATGCATATTCCTAATCACTAACACATGTCAAGGAATTATTTAGGTCATATGACCAAATGAATGGGTCAATATGATATTAATGTGTATGCTAATATTTATTATTTTTTCTTCTTGCTAAGAAACTAGTTTTTTCTTAAAAAACTCAGGCTTTGGCAATAGGCTACTATTGGAATACGCAGGTATTGGTAATGTAGGTCTACATGTATGTGTACACATTTTGCAAAAGGAACTGGTAGAAATTAAATTCCTGAATTACATAATGAATCAGAATGATTCCCATCATACCTAACCTAAACTAGTACACATACCTTGCCATAACCGAATTCAGATTAGTGATCATCTACTATTATTGAGCTTTTCATGCTTAGCTTTTTCAAGAGCACCTTCTGGAATGTTATTTTTTCATGTGATCATTTTTCATAATGATCTTGGTAAATAATAATAAAAATTTTACAATTTTCAGAACCTGTATCACATGCCAAAACACTACTAAAATATATTGGCAGTGATAAATATAGCCTGACGTTTTTGCCGAATGTAGAAGTTATAATTTACAGTAAATCTGCTGGAAGTGTCCCTCATTTATGGGGAGGAACTGTATGTAAAATTTAGTCTGTTTTATGAATTATTCGTAGCTTATTTTGTAATAAAAGCTAAAACCTTGACATCAATTGTATTTAAGATAAATGGAAAACGGGGTTATTTTCCGAGCAAATTTGTTCGTGAATATAAAGTGCTAACATCGAATTTGCCATATACAGTGCCTACCGAAAAGGTACGTGTACATGTAATACTTTTTCATACTATGTCAGCTGTGCCATTTTTGATTAGTTTGTCTATTAATTGAAATTTGCTGTTGAGCAAAAAGTGATATTGTTCTAATTATTTTCTTGTCATATGTCATGTCTGTTTTTTAGGGTTTGATTGCTGAAAAACAGTTAGAATTAAATGACTCAAATAAAGAACCATCAACTGATGCTACAAACATATTGTCAGAAAGTGGAATTAAAAAGGAAACATTAAATATAAAAGGTACGATGACATTTTCTTTTATTTTCATCCTTGTGTGATCAAATCGTCCTATAACCCTTTTGTCCTATTAACTAAAGTTTAATTTGTATTTCTCTGCAAATATTACGTCTAATTATTAAAATTTTGTTAATAGAAGAAAATTTCAAAGGAGAAGAAAACATTAATAGGATTGAACTGCCGATTTCTGGCAATGTTAGTGATATTGAGCGCACACAAGAACTTAGAAGTAACCTTGTACCTAAATCTGCTGATTTGGATGCTTTGCCAAATACAGCCGGACCAGATCAGAAATCGACCATAGAGCTTGTTGAGCCTACTAAAAGCCTACATGAGACTGAAGTGCAAAACTCAAAGGAAATTCCCAGCGACGATCTAGCGATAAAAACTAGCTCTGATGCATTTCAAATCAACCCTTCCAAGAGCGATTATTTAAATCTATCCCCAAGTGCCTCCCCATCTCTGACAAACATCGTTGCACACACAAAGAAAGTTACCGAGAGCATCGATAACGGTTTCCTAAACTCGGCAGTTTTGTTCCCGGAGAAGAAAGAGCCTTCTCGGTCGTTTTTTGGCCATGGAGTAAGCGCAGATACTTCCGTGGATGAATCTGGTAGAGGCCCGAATGCAAACCTGTCTCCCGAACTTGAAAGTTTTGTGGGAGTCACAGCAAGCCCCAGTAAAGAAAAATATATCATGGTAGAAGGTACTCAGATTCCAGTCCACGACGATGAGGAACCAGATGCAACTACTTTGCCGACTTTGTCAACCGCTAATCTTGGCATTCCATCTGCGGCTTCCTTGATTCCAACTCCTGAGCCTCACTTGCCTGGAGCTAGCGAGGGTAACTCTGCAACTGCCAACTCCGAAAATGCCGAACATAGTGCGCCTAGTACTCTCATAACGTCTCCAGTAGACTCAACTTTAGTGGCAGAGGCTAGTTTATCACATCCGGAGCATTTAGCTTCGAATCAACACCAATCTTTGGATGCTAGCGTCGTTGTCGAACAAGCAAAAGTTGAGGATAAACCAAATCTCGATGAGGCTCACAGTGAGAACAGCGGACAGGAGAAGCCTGACCCAAGAGCCACCGAAATAGGTGGTGGGGGCGAAGCTCCAGCTGTGTCTGACAATCATCAAGAATCTGAAAAAGGCAGTGGCGGCGAGACTCTGGACAAGTCTACAGAAAAATCAGATTCGGGCTTGGGTGAGGGTTCGACAGAAAGTGCAACAATAGTGCAACAGGATTCCGATGAAACAAATTCAGGGGGATGGTTGGAAGCTGTGAAGAGTTTCGTTACATTAGAAGAAGTGGTACCTGAAGTCCCACCACTTGTCGAGGATAAAAAGTCACATGAAAGTGAAACGCCTGCTAAAGAATCTCAAGAAATTCCATCTAGTAAGCAGATTAACGAGGGAAATCAAGATATTACAAAGGAAACTGCAGCCAGCAATGACTTAATTGATGTTGATGATGATGACGGTGATGAAGGTGATGACGAGGATGACCTAGATGATGATCTAGAAGATGAAAATGTTGAAGACAATGCAGATGAGGATAAAGAAGACCAAGACCATGGTGCTCTGGATTCTAAACAAAAAGATTCGATTAACGCCGATGTAAAAGAAAAAAGTTATTATGACATAACTGTGGAAAAGGAGAAGTCGGACACTGGTGTAGACCAATCTTCCGAAAAACCTGCTGTTAATGACCTGAGCAGTTCTAACGAATTTTCCAAGCCCTACGAAGCTAGATCAGTAATGGGTCAGTCTAAAGAAGTATATCAGAGTGATGTTTCTGGTAGTGGAAATACGACAATAGTTATCCATGAAGACAAAGAATCAGCGGTGAATGATGACCACAGTTCCGTTACAAAAGAAAATGCGGTTAGTGATATTGCTAAAGATGATAATGTTACCAAAGATGATATCATTGCAAATGATGTCCCTTTGGATGCAAGTGGCATAAAAAGTGATGACATTCAAAAGCCCCCTGAAGAAAATCAGAAATCGGTGACGGCACATGATAAATTTACAATGAAAACGGATGGAGTATCTGAAAAGGATATTTCAAAGATATGGATAGCTGAAGCTGTAGCAGAAAAAGACGATTCTGTGTTAGCAAAATATTCAGAAAACGTTGAATCTGCGACAGAGAAAAGTGAAGCCCTAGCCAATCCGGGTGTTCCTGAAAAACATGAAGGGGAAGCATCCAGTCAGCTTTCAGAAGAGCAAAATGTATCATCGAATGCATCTGAGAATGTAGACGGGACTGATGTCAACGTCACAAACGAACTTTCGAGCAAACCATCAGAAGAGAATTCGGAACTTCAAGTAGAATCGGACCAGAATCAGCTCCCGCATGGGTCAAGCTTGCCGGTTGATGAAACTATGTTGGTCAGCACAGAACCGACATTTGATGTGGACGAGGCTTTGAACACTCCTTTAGCTGAAGACATGGTGACCACCGAGTCTTCTGTTATGAATTTGGCAGAGACTGCATTTTCTGAAGGCGTTCTCAAAAATGCAAATGTTGACGACAACTTGGGAACATGTGAAGGACCAGGAATCGATGGTGTCTGTAGTTCTAGGGACAAGATCCTTGTTGACCAGATCGCATCTTCAGAACACCAGGGCTTCTCGGAATCGATAACAGCGTCCGTTTCCGTAATTCGTTCTTATGTACAAGCCATCATAGATTTCGTAAGTATCGATTTTAGTATTTAGTATTCTGTGTTGCAATAAATTTGTTTTTTATTAATTAGGTGCCGATCAAACGTGTTGGCCCTATTGGGTAACATCACGTAATGCTAATGAAATACACACGTTGATCCAATTTTAGCTACCGAATTCCATTAAAGTAGCCCTGCTCGATTTGGAAACATCTGCTGTGTCCCCACGTGTGGTTATATTTGTTCTCATAGTCGGATCGTTCCTCTTTTTACTGGAAATTTCTTTCATCGCTATCAAGGCAGGTCCCATTAAAATTATATAGTTGAACTCCCTTTTGAAACTGTTGGTTAACGGAGGCATTGCATTTATCTGCACAGACACGCTGCAAAGAAACTTCTCTTCTTGGCAAGATAAGCTTTTTGGACCAGAAATTGTTCACTGTTACCAAGGAAAGGGACATATTAAAGATGAATATGGAAACTTATACTGATAAGGTATGTGCTTATTAATTGTACCGATATTTCGAATATTTTTGGAGTTATAGAAGGTGCTTTTTGGTGAACTCCAATAAAAAAACCTATGAAGCAAAGAAAATTATTATACGAATTTGACAGGTAATAGCCAAATATTTCCGATAAAACTGAAATTATTTTATTATTATATTACATGTGTGATAGTATATTTATTACATTTATTTATCAGTAAGGATAATGAGAAAATTATAGATGTACCGTAAATACTCGAACAAATTACATGCCGTTCACAGTGTAATTTCAAACGAACCCCGGGTGTTAGAGAAATGACAGCGAAGGTTCAAGCAATATTGATTTCGATGCCCATTGTGATTCGTGATATTAATACCTATTTTATGCTTGTTTCTGGCAAGTTTTTGTACTTTTTATTTATTGATACCGTAACTTTGAGGGAATAAAAGTAAAACCCGGTCAATATTCCTTAGTTTTAAATAAACTCCCGGTGGTTTATTTGAATATTTACAGTACATTCTTTTGTTTAAAGCAAACTACTTTATAGCAACAAAAAAAAGAATACTTTTTCTTTTGTTTGTTATTTTTATATAGTTCCCAAAAATGCTCGTCTTTGTTGCTTTGATTTTTGAACTACATGTAGTGAAAATGCGAATTACATTATAACTTAATTTTTTGTTTGTATATGTAAAGCAATTATAGAACTAAATAATATGGAAAAGATAAGCTAAGATTGTTCCAGACATCTAAAATAAATAGATTAATAACATCACAACAATTTTGACAGCTTTTAGGAAAAACTGCAGTTGTTCAAATGTTATAAATGGGGATAAGAATTCGCTTCCTTGTAACAATGTTATATGTAAAATAGTTGTTCGACAATTTTATGTTGTTGTACGTTGCTGATGCATATAATGACGACAACAAAGTCGATTTAGGGGATTTGTTGGTGACCTTGTTTACCCATAAATATGACATGAGTTTTTTAACACCTAGAATTTGGAAGGTGAATATCACAAAGCGCAGGCAACCATCCAAGCACTTCAAGCGAAATTAAAAATGTCTCAGGTATTCACTTGTTTTCTTGTGTCCAGTTTCCTGGTTTGAATGTTCTTATCTTGTCCCGTGTATTCCTTTCTTTTCTTAACACATAAATACTCACAAATAAATCTCTTCTGCATTTGTAACTTTCTATATTTTTTCCGATTCTTTTTCATTAATATCCGGAATTATTAATCACTATAACTAACAAGCTGACTTGCAAATAACAAAACATATAAAGCAAATTTGCGATTAATATGAAATTCAGTAAAAATATTGCATTTAGAACGTTAATATTACAAAGATTTTCAATTAAGAAATTCAAGTCAAATAATTCACACACATGAAAATATTTTTTTTTCTAAGCACTTATTAATTTGCTGTTAAGATTATTTTTTACATTTTGCCTAAAAAATTCGCCTCAACCATTTACCTAAGATGCCTTACTCGTACCTCTCACAACCAAACATATTTTAATGAGTTCAAAGCTGTATCTCTCGCAACCTAACACGTTTTAATGAGTTCAAAGTTGTTTAAATCTAATTCCTTCTGATTCTTCGATGTTTTTATTGGTGATTCAGTAATTGTTATGTGTGTTTTTTGTTTTTATTTTATTCTGGACTTGGCGGGCATGGTATTTGATTAGATGGCATCAGCATGAGCTTGTGTGTTATTGTGTATTGTCCTCAGAACGAATGTGGAAAGTTACAAGGCACTGTTTCATCGCTCGAAGAGCAACTTGAAACTGCTACAGATGCAGGACTAGAACTGAACCAATTGTTATCTGAATTTTTGACTTCTCAGAATGACAGTGGCAAGTTGCAGAACGCCGTGCTCCAGCTCCAAGATCAATTAAACGACCAGCAGAAACGGTTTGGCGATATGCAACTGAATTCTGAAGCCACACAGCACCAGGCAAGTGGTTAACACTCATCTCGTTTATATTAGCCCGTTTTGCTTTTAACGATCAACTTCTGATATTCTATACAGAGAGACAAACTTAACGAAGAGCTGCAAAACGTTCACAGCAATTACAATTCAATGTTGCAGAAATACGATGAGGTGTGTAGTGGATGTAATATATTATCATTGCACCACTTTTTAGCACATTCACTGCATGGCATTGTGTATTTAAGAATTATAGTTTATATTAGGGCATTGAACTTTCTTATAATTTGCAAGTCTATGTTTATAGAATAGGTCAGAAACAATAATTAAAGTTGATTTACCCATGTTTTATTAAATAGAAATTTAAAAATTATTTATGCAAAATTCCAATTAAGAGGGTTGCATACCAGAATAAGCCTTTTTTCTAAATTATTTTTTTATTTAATTTTGGTGTATATTATATTATTTGTTTACATTTGTTGTTTATGTATATGAATATATGCCTGTAAAGTTTATTATTGTAGAGGGTCTGGTAAACTTTACGTACATATTTCTATAAAATGGTAAGGCATATACATAAACAAAAAATGTAAACAAATAATAGAATACTTATGCTAGGTCCTCGTACATTTCATTTGTTTCCAACATTTTCCAAAATTAAATTAAAAATTAATTCAGAAAAAAAGGCCTATTTTGCTATGCAACCCTCTTAAGTAGATATTTGTTATTAAAATTAACTAGAAATGCATCGTTTGCCTATTAACTGAGTGGTCTTTTTTTTTTGTTTAAAGTTAAACCAAGAACTGGAAAATGTGAAATTGGTTAAGGAAGATTTACAGCTGTTGATTAACAGCAAAGATGAAGAAGTAAATCAACTCAAGGAAAGCAATAAACAATTGTTACAGGAAGCAGAGGTGTGGGATGACAGGTAAAGCAGATTAATGGATGAAAAACATATATAGTTTATGCTATCTTCTCTAAATTGGAATAATGTAAACCATTTTTTTCTTGGCAGTGTCAAGCAGTTGCAAATCAATATTACTGAAGATCAAAGGAACATTCAAGAGTTAGAAGAGGCAGTTACTTTTAAAAACAATGAAATTGAGGTAATTTATTAATGCTATTCACGTGTAGAATGTACAGCCTTTTTTGTATGTAATTGGAGCTATTTTATTTTTTAGGCATTGAAAGATTGTCTCTTGAAGCTTAAAATTGCACAGGGGAAGGCAGATGGAGATATTATTGATGACAGCGATGAGTCTTCTCCAACATCAAAGAAGGATGATATTTTAGAAAGACTGATGGATGTTTCAAGTATTAAAGCTGAATTAAAATCGGTAGCGGATGAACGAGATTCTGTTTTAGCAAAACTGGAAATCCAGCAAAATGCCCGATTAATAGCTGAAGGTAGGTGATCTTCATGAAATATTTGAATGATTCCAGTTAATTTTTCTTCAAAAAAATTGTCCAATTTAGTTTAAAATTCATAGGTTTTAACAACAGAATAGACTTTCCAGGATGACTAACATTTGTATGAATATGTTTTGCAATTTAAGAACAGGCAAAAAAATCTCTCGCGGAAGCTGAGCTTTTCCAAGCCGAGTATGATAAAGCAAATCTCGAGAGAGAGGCGGCTCAAACCAAGCTCAATGTATTATCAAATTATTTCAAAGAAAAAGAACTGCAGCTTCAAAAGTAAATCACTTTTTCAGATTTGGAATTTCTTTCCCCAAAAATCAGACTCAAACTAATTTTTGTGAATTAATAGAGAGCTAGGGGTCCAAGAGGCTCAGCGACAACAGAGCCAAGAAAGTGTCGTCAGCGTTACTCAAAGGATAGCCATGTATGAACAGGAAACGAGTTTATACAAGTACGTGCGTGTCATTTCTATAATTTTAAGTGTCGCATAGCAAGCTGATAAGCCTGGAATTGTAAAGAATGTAGGATTTGACACAGTAAATTATTATTTTAAGTGAATAATTTCATAAAGGTGATAGAAATAGTGTGAGGAATTAATTATGAGGCATGTCACATGTAATTCGCTTTGTCGCCGTAGGTCTCAAATTGGTAGTTTAAAAGCAGAAATTGAAAGCCAAGAAAGAAGTTACAAGAATCAGGTGAATGTAGCACTATTGATTAGTGTTTTTTTTTAAATTGCATTACAAAGTTATTATCCTGTTCTTACCTTAGTTTTCTATGTTTAGTTGACTGCTCACGAGAAAAAAGCTCATGAAAATTGGGTGAGTTGTCACTTTGTGCTTAGCTTATTTGTTTTCGGATCAATCATGCTAATCGCTATCATCGATTTTTCAGTTGGCGGCCCGTGCTGCTGAAAGAAAACTAGAGGAATCCAAGCAAGAAGCTGCTACTTTGCGTAACAGGCTAACGCTCTTAGAACAGGAAAAGGTTAACCAGTCCTTAAAACAAGCGGATGCAGGGAAGTCTTCCCTACAAAGTATGCTTAATATTTTAATTGTTGATTATGTATGAACGGCCTTATTGCACATGCCTAGTTTACACTGTACTATTATTTTGAAAATAATCATGGATCAAACCTTGGTATGTCATCAATGCATTACTTTGAAAAGACATGTGACTTCCAAAATATTTCTTACAAAAAAGTTTATTAGTTGATTTTCCACAACTACTGCTCCATTTACAATTCTGAAGTAAAATACAAACGATTATAATAGTAAAATTTATGTTATTTGCTGGTGTAAGGCCCCCACCCCTTTTTTTACAATTTTTTAATCATTTGACGCATGGATGGGGCTATTAAACTTGGCTATTAGTATACACCCTATATATGAGTTTTCAGTATTAAAAGACAACTATCCATTGATTCATGGTATTCTATAGGTACATTCAAGGTGACGATCTATATTCGTTATTTTTGCGCCAATGATTATATTTTAATGGCCCTTCATCTAATTAGCATTAATTTCACATGTAATTATGGGTAGGCAAGCATGTTCTGAAGGTCAAACAAGAAATTTGGCTCCTCTCATCCTCCGTCACTACGTATAAAGCCGAATTTGGCTACAAATGGTTTAGGATTTGCAAGTTGAGCGCAACTACTATATAAATATTTTAAAAAAATATTAATGTTAAAATCATGAATTTTTAACGTCAATTTTGATATTAGGTAATCAGACTGTGGGGAAACGTCAATTGGTTTTTTGGTATTCAGATTTGGTAAACCTTGAGATTAGGTAATCAGACTGTGGGAAAACTTTAATATCAACATTAAGTTAATTCTTTGCTGTATTGTGGCGCCATTGATTGCTGAAATGGCGCTTCATCTATTAGCTGCAATTTCACATGCAATGATGGGCAATACATGTCGTAATTGAAATAACGTATTTCTTATTTTGCAGTGAAATTTGAATTCATCATTTCTAAAACTTTGCTTTTCGTATCATAGATTATCCGGATAACAATGGCGAAGTACCGTCGCCTCCAAGGCTTGGGCCTGGCGATCGCTCCGACAGCATGGATTTGCCAACTTCCAGTCGGTCATCTATATTCAGCCGTGAGCCACTAGACATCCTCCATGGACTTCCGTTTTTGCCACCGGATCGCCCGCTACCCCCACCGTTTATGCGCGGCTTACCTCCAGGAGGATTACTACCTCCCCCTCCTCTCCTGCCACCATTGGACGATCGTCTACCTCTACCTCCATTCGATCCTAGAAGGGGAATGTTTCCGATGCATCCCCCGCCACCTGGAGCTTTGGTTGGTGGAATGCCCCCGGAGCACTGGATGGGTCCTAGGAGGAGAGGGTCACCACCATTTGACCACCCTTCACAACGCGAGAGGCCATCCCCACCTTTGCTGTCACAGCGATCTCCACCCCCTTTTGAACGCCGCCCAACATCCAGCAGGAATGCAGTGTCACCCCTGGAACCTGAATCGCGGGATATGGGAGCCCCTTATGAAAGAGACTACAGGGAACGAACCCCACCTGCAAGGTTTTTTGAACCACCGCTAAGACCTGGATTTGGAGGTCTTCCCCCTCCTATAATGAGAGGACCCCCGAACTCAAGACCACCAATGAGACGCGATGTTTATCCACCTGGTAGAGCCGGTGAGTGATTTTTTTTTTTGCTACATATGATAACTTACTTTATCGATGACAATGCGTTGCGATGCTCGGCATTAATAAGCGCATGTAAATCCAATCATGCTTTATTTGATCAGAGGCAAACTGAACGCTTTATTGTATGCCTATTTAAAGTTTTTTGTGCCAAAATACGTTTTGCATGTAAAGAAAAAACAGCATTTTGCACCTTGTTGAAATCAATCTTTGTTGATTGCTCGAAAAAAAAATAACAGTATTAAAGGTTTCATATGTGACTACCTGAACCACAGTCAGCATTCCATGTCAAATAATGTGTTGGTCATCAAATAAAAGACAATGTCACGAATATAATTATACTTTTCTCAATGTGAACAAGATCACTTTCATCATGTCATAATCAAACTGGTTAAAAACATATTGCCAAAAAATATAGTAAATGATAGCAAATTTTGTTATATACAAAACCAGTGTCGAGGCATTTCAAAATACTATTCTGGTTTTCCAAATGTGTGCATGAACTTAATTTAAATTCAATAACTGCAACCGAGGAAGCATTTTTAAGCAGTGATGATGAATGAATATTGCTGAATTGGTTTGTTGATGTGGATTAAATCCTAGGATAAATGGCCATAGTTTCATTGGCGATTTAGCAATTTCGGAATTTAGAATAGAATTTAATTCACAACCGAACCACATCAGAATGCATAAGTGCATCTCTTTCACACAAAGCGAGTTCGATCGCGATGACATGCTTCAAACAGGGTATCTAATTTTAATAGCATTTTCCTATGTAGAATTGCTATCTCGTGGGAAAATTCTATTAAAATAATACTTTGTTGGAGGCCTGTAGCGGCGACCGAAACCACTTCGTGAGAAAGCGCCTTATTAAGATGCTGCTAAAATGTACAGTAGAAATTTGCATGCTTTCTGCAGATTTTCTCTTAAGCAAGATTTCCTGTCATCCATGCAATCTCTCATAATTTCTCATAATTGCACTAGTGAGTTTATAAATTCACAGCCATTGGGTTCGAAAATGCATGCATGCATTACATAGAAATTGTTAAAAATTATTTTCTCAATTTTAATGCCAGTTTAGGCCGGCATTGTTACAAAGGGGATTTTTTTTTGTTGCAAATATAAAATTATTAACAAATTAGTTTGAATGATTTGTTCAAAGTGGGGTTGCACACAAAGTTGCATGCGACATTCTGCTTGCTGCCTGGATGCAGGACGCATGCATCTTTATTTTAAAGCCTATATTAACAAATTAATGCTTTCACGCCTAGGTGGCGTAGCATGATGCAACATGGTAACTTGCATCGTGCAGCTTGCCTCATAGAACTTGTGGTATAATTTGCTACTTTGCGACGTGATTCCTCCGAGGCACATGCGTTGTTTAGGGTGATGGAGTCCATTTTTGCTGTGTATTCTATATCCGCCTTTGGTATGAAAGTAAAATTGAGTATCGCACGACGCGATGCGCGCCCCGAGTCCAGGCAGCAAGTATAATGTGGCATGCAATTGGTGTGCAACTACACTTAATCTAAAATACCTGGATTTAAGAATTCTGGAGTAATGGTAGTTTTTGTATTGCAGAAATGATTAACATAGATATGTGAATGTCCATAAAAATATTAATTCAATTCAACTCATTACCCTACAGTCAGCAAACAAATGCCATTTGGTAGGGGAGAGCCATTTTGCATAAGATTGTGTCGATCATGTTAGGACAAGTGTTACATATCATGGCAAAAAATTTCAATTGGCATCTTTTTAGCCCCTTGCGAATTTTGACATTCTCAACTTGATTTACAAATAACTCAAGAGCCTTTATTGAGCATGAATATATTTTGTACGATCTCTTGCATGGAATAAACGCTGGTTGAATTTTATAGTATTCTACATTTATCTAATAGATGGAAGTATTGACCCCCGGACGTCTTCACCAATGACCCCTAAGCAAGATGGCAAAGGCACAACAACGTAGCTTGGTGTTTAAGTCAGCCTCGTACGGACAGTTCTGTTTTTCATCTTAAAACTAAATGGGACAATGGGTTTGTGGCTATTATTTTTTGTAAATAGAGATAATTAATTGCGACAGGTACAGCTAGGATGCCTATATGGCCACAGAAATATACTTTTATCATGACTATGTTTTAAAATGTTCGTTTTAAATTGTTTTACGCAAAAAAGACTTGAACTGTTTTAATTATTAAATTGCTCTTGGGTTTTCAAGATAAGTATATTCAATTAAGTGATAAAGTTGCAAGTTTTCAAGTCCATGCACAAATACGATGCCTAATCACTTTAGGCAATATGAAGTAAGAGTAGAAAAATGCAAGTCTATTTCAGTTGACCATAACATTTTTATTTTTCAACAAAATCACATTTTGCGCTTAACATTCAAACAAGGAAAAATGCTATTTCAAAATTTGTTAAAAGTATCCACCATTACATGCAACGCAGACACAAAGACGTTTCCGTTATTTGCTGATTGACGGCTTAATTACCGATTGGCCAATCTCGTTCCACGAATTCAATTCCGTGACATCGGTCTGTACAATTTCTGAACCATTATTCTCCAGATTGAGTAGTCAACTGGGTTCAGCAAATGCAAAACAATTCCGACATTTTTGTATTTCAAAGAGTTGTTTCGTGTCACGGAATTCAATGAGCAAATTTTAAAGTCGTGGCGCGAGATTGATCAATCAGCAAATGGCAGAAACGTCTTTGGGCCTATATTGCAGCTAATGGTGACAATTTTGAACATATTTTCAATTAACGATTTTATTTGTTTGAATGTAAAGTACAAATGAGCAAAAAAGCACTCAATTTTGTTGGAAAAAAAAGTGTAATGGTCAATTGAAATATGCCCACATTTTTGTATGCACACTGTATTCAGACTTTGCTAAGGGTACGCTGTTCAATTTACTTTTGCGATTCAGCTGCAAATGCTTTCTAGTCGTTTAAGGTGACTGGTTTTTATTAGAGGTGACAATTCGATATTTTCTGTGAAAATACGTTTTAAAATCATAGCCCGGCCATTAAGCATGCACAAGATTTGCTCTTATCAATTATATCCATACACTGTAAAGATAATTTTAAAATGAGAAGTCATTTTCCAAAACTTGCTAATAATGAATAAAATTCATTGTATGGATGGCATAGGCTTGTATTCTGAGACAAGATCTCTGATATATACATTGATGAATTTTTCCCAATCAGAAACTATTTATTAGTTTAAGGGGGAACGAAACACCTTTAATATGGGGAAATCTTTGAACGAATACAGCTCCTGTTTTAATTTAAATTTTTAAGAAAAAAAATTTGTATGTATTCTTTGAATATTTCTCTACCATTTGTCGTTTTTCTTTTTTTTATATATTGTCGGGTTTTTTTATAAATTAAAAA
>JAQGCC010001560.1:0-22906 GCA_034698905.1 Xestoiulus laeticollis | reverse complement strand
ATTGTAATGAGGGGGGAAATTGAATTGAAGAAAAATGGTAGGTACGAAAGTTAAGTTATTTGGTTAGGCAAAGTTAGGTGATTGGAGATTAGAAAATAGCAATAGGCGGCTAAAGTAGACTTCTACCAAATGGTTTCAGATTGTACGAGCACATTGCAATTAAGGTTTTAAAATTTGTCTCACTCAGTTTTATACACCCCTACACACTGTACAATTGTATATAGTGAAGCTTTCTATAAACGTTCAGACTGCATTCAGCATAGTTCAAAATCGCCTCCCAGCATACCCACAATTATATAGTACAGTAAAATTTGGCAAAGTGACCACTTTTCATAAATTGGTATTAGTCCAGTGATGCCCGTTTTCCTTCATACAAATTCTCTGTACAGTGGCCACCTATATACAGTGACCAAATTTGTTCATTTTTGGGTGGTCACATTTAGCAGGTATGCAAATCGATTCGAGTCGGCATAGAACGAGTGGTAAATCCCTTTACATGTATTGGTTTTGTTCTCTTCCAGTCTTTAAATTGCATTTCTAGTTTGTATTTTATAACATTTATATGTAATTTCCATATAATATTCCATGGTATAGAATAGGATGGTATGATAACAGTATATCAGTGGATCAAATAAGACAGGCCACATACTATAAGGATAATCATTTTGTATCTGATGCTTTCACCAAATTCTTCCACCAGCCTCCATCTCTATCCTGAACTAAGTAGGGCAGTCTGATTTTCCCTTTTGTTAGTTCCAATCATCATTCCAAATGCCAAGGTCTTGATCTTCCTGACATTCTCCATTATGCAGTCATGTCATTGTGTTCTATTCTATTGTGCAGACCATAGTTGGCAACTTCCTGCCTCCAACAGATACAGTGAAACCTGTTAATAGCACACCCCATTGGGAATACTTAAGAGGGATGTGCTATATGAAGGGACAGCTAAAGTGATGACCATAATGAATCAGATATTTTTATCCTAATAATGCACAAATCATGATGCACAACTCATGTTGCAATTTTAAATGGTTTTTAACATATAGAAATCAAATATATGCTCGTAATACAACAGCATCTATGTAGCTGTAGCCATTTTTACTTTATATTGGGTGTTCATGCATGTATCTAAATACCTTTTCTAAATGGTAAACATGCATTCACTAAGCTAATGTATTTTATTTGACATTTATCGCCCTCATTTTGGGATTTCCCATTGGGTGAAATTTCATTGTTGCATGTATTGGCGTACGCTCTTCGCACGTAAAATCGTGATTTTGTCCCAAGAAACCAGTGCGCAAGTCGCGTTTCGCAGGGAATACGCTATATGGAGGTAGTTTGTTCTTTAAGGGTGCGCTACTCCCAGATAGTACGCTATTTTGAGGGCTCTTATTCGCAGGTTTCACTGTAGGTCCTATACTAAATGCTTTATTTTTTCTAATCCATGCCATCCTTTGTATCGTTCTAGATAACATCCAAGAGCTGTGTGACGTGCAGGACGGCAGCGTGCGTCTTCTGCTGGAGCAGGGCAGTTACGTGCAGCTGGACCTGGCTGTGGATCTGGATGGTCCTGGAACACGTTGCGAGATAGTGATCCAAACTACCCACAAGGATGACGGCCTACTCACTTATTTCGAAAATTTCGACTTCGTGGGCACCAACCTGGCAACCGTCTTCCGACGCAAGGACTGCGGCGCCACCCTCATGCGTCTCTGGGACGGCGAGTTCTACTACCTGAGCTCTTGCATAGGTAGTGGTCTAACAGATGCACCACCCATGTCCAGTTACTCATCGCTCGGCGCTATCAAGCTGCAGCTGCTTCCTGCCAACATGACAGGCCCTGGAGCAAAAGATGGTGCCACCGACGTCAAGAAGTCCCCCATCAACTTCAGCGTCATCGCCACAGCATCCCAGAAAGGTAGGCTTCGAGAATTGACATGTGATAGGGCTTCTTCTGAATTGGAAGACAAACGTCCAATGCCAACACCTTCATCAGCGCTTTTTTGGCTCGTTAAAACGTTAATGGAAAACATAATGATACAACGTTAACGAGTCATTAAACCAAAGCGCCGTTTACGAAACTCATTAGCCAGCACTTTTATAAGTGTTTTCTTCGTAATGTGTCAATTGATCGTTCATTTTGATGCTAAGGTGTGAAAAACATGGTGTTGAACAAACGTGGTGTTATGAACGGAGGTGGTTAACAATGTTCAGCGAATGGATTTTGAAAAAGATTTTCAGGGCTACCAATCAGCTGATTTCATAATCATTTGGTCCGTTAAATGCAAATACCTGAAGCGTATATGGCAGGGTTTTCAGTAAATATCTTGGAAAAAAATTCACGCATATTTTAGGGACTTACAAGGAATTGCCCTTAAAATTTTAAGGATCCCCTACAAGGGCCAATTGCCACGATTGTTACCATTTAAATGCCAATTATCATAATTTGAGTAAAAGGTACCAAACTGATAGTCACAACTTATTTTAATAATAAAAAGTAGACATTTTGGTAGCTGTTTATGTAGTGGAATTTAAATACCGTTAACACTCGAATAAACCCACGGGGGTTTATTTAAAAGTAAGTAACATTGGCCAGGGATTTATTCGAGACCGGGGTTTATTATTTGTATTTCCTTAAAGTTGGTATCAGTAAATTAAAAATGGCAAAAACTTAGCAGAAATAAACATACGCTATCGGTATTTTATTTGCCTGATATTTTAATAATAAGGGAATTCCCTTAACACCCGGGGTTTATTCGAGACCGGAGTTCATTAGTAACTATACGCTCCCGAACGACCCAGGGTTAAAAAGCATTTACAGTATGATGATATTATGTATTGAAAGAATACAAATTAACAAGGAGTTAGCTTATAAGAAGCTACACTTGTATACTAAATTCCCAAATTTATTTTTTAAATTAAAGAGCATAAAGGTCCTAACAATTCCGTAGCAGCCCCTCCCTATATAGCCTATACTTCCCAGCATGGCACATCAGGTATTGAAAAAGCATCGCTATATGTTGGAATACAGAAAGGCCCATAACCAGCAGGGGGCGTTGGAAATGAATAAGACAATATCTAAATTAATTTCAACTAGGTCCATTGCTACGAAGTCTAACCACCTCTTTCTCATTATAGCCGCAGTAACGGACGATTGTCCTTCCGGTTGTTGTCGGGAGCCATACAACTTCCGGTGCCCTTTGCTCAACTACTGCATCGACGTGAAACTGACGTGCAACAACATCACCAACTGTGGTCCCCGTGTCAGCACCACGCAGGACGAAAACGGCCCTATCTGCGATGACATAGACATCGAGCGCCCCCTAGGAGCAGTGGACGGCGGTGGCACCAAAACAGTGCGTTTGCTGGGGCCCACCGACGTGCAGCGTGTCGTTACCGGTGCGTAGGCTTGTATTGCAACATTTTTGTAGTTATAATTAGCGTTAATTAAGAGGTAGATAAAGGCCATTAAAGCGAGATAACGACGTTTAAATGCTCGCATCAGCGAATGCTGACTTGCACAAAATGTTGTTTTGGCAAATCCTCATAATTGCAATGATGCACCTTGTGAGCGAGTCTTAATTTATGGCTGATGGCACGACAACACCTCAAAACTTAACGAACGCTTGCAAGAAATTGCACCATGGCCGAGAAGCCTTATGTTCCTTATTCGGTAATTTAGATGCCTTTAATAATGTGCCAGAATATTTTTCAACCAGGGGTGGCAGAATCATTTTCAATGAGTGTCTATCCCGTGTTCGGAATTACAAAACCCGTCTAATCCATATTTTGCTTCTCATTTACAGTGGATGATCCCGACGTCGGTGTGCGCACCAACGACATGCTGCGCCCCTTGTGGGCTCACAAGTCGGAGGAGAAATTCGGGGATGCCGGCAACACCGAGGTGCCGCAGTCATTCTACACCCGAGTGGAGCTTGTTTGCGGCATCATCTCCATCATCCTGTTCTGTCTGGCAGGCATCGGAGTGCTGGTGTGCCGTGCTCGGACTAACCGCCGTAGCTTCTCTGGGTCCTCCTCCAACAACGACTCTCTGGAAACCATCTATGTACCAAGTACCGAAACGTCAATGGTGACTATTCCTTCTGTTGGAACAGACGGTGCTCCGTCAGAAGTCGGACAACAGGCCAGACGTTATTCGGTCGCGGGCCCCAGCAGTGGGGATGCTGCCTTAGAACCTCCTCAGTACAACCTTCCTAAACATTCAATGGACCAGTGTCGGTGCTGCAGCGCTGCTACAGGAAATTCGTCTGGGAGCAGCATCTACACGATTCCAACGTGTACCCATCATCCACACTGCTCAAAGGACACCCCACCCCCGTACGAGTCCTTGTACCCTAAGGACAGGGAGACACCACCGTAACCGAAACCAGCGTTCGGTTAACAGCCGGTTACAGTAGACTCGAATGGCCAGTATTCACGAGTTTTCCGAAATTTGTCTGGGAGAGGCTGGCCCGCTCCAGGTATTAAGAACCTGCTAGACGCAGATTGTCACATCAGTGCGCATAAGCTGATTTTGTCCAGCTAAGCACCCGAAATGAAGGGACTTAAAACGAGAAAACGTGTAGTTTAAATACAATATTAATGTCACTAGTGCACCATTGTCCATTAAACATGACCTAAGAAGTTCATATATAAGGCAGACACTTAACTGCCATACATTTTTGTATGGCAAATTTAAGTTTGAAATGATTTAGGCTGGTTTTATGGTAAATTTTCATTCTTGTGCAATATAATATACGTTTGCACCAAAACCAGTTATGCTGAAGTTTGCATTAAAAATCGGTTTCAGTTCTGTGAAACCGGCAGTTTAACGGACGATTGGTGCACGCCCTAGTCAATTCTCTTATAAATCCTTGTAAATATAAGTATGTAAGTTATGTCCGATGTATGCAAGATCTTCAGTTGTTTTTTGTAAATAAAGGAACAAATGTTTTAATAAAAAATGAAAATAATTATACGTTGCACAGTTTAACTGAGTTAATCGAGATTTTACTACTCAATCCATTTTCTTTAATAACAGGAGGATTAAGAAACACGTATGGATGATGTTTGAATTTGGAAGAAATTTCACTTTTATTTGTGATTAGAAGTTTACTTTAGTCGGCTTTTGCTATTTTCGAGTCTCAAATTACACTTCAACCTATTTATGTAACATTCTAAGATATTTAAAACTTCCAACAACGACATCTGCAAGCAAAACAAAACAGAGCTTAAGCGTGTTTTGTCTTTATTTGTAATCCTCACTTCTCGAACAGGTTGGGCGATTTACATTTTATTAACAATACATTTATGACATAAGCTCTGTTTTTCACAATGACCTCTTGTTTGCAAATCAGCGATTAATTTCTTTTGTCCACGAATCGCGGCGTTTCAAAAGCGATCGACTGAACATAATCCCAAAATACAATTGAAATTATCGAAGCACGTAGTTTTTAAAACACCGAAATACAATTGGTAAGGTTACCGATTTAGCGAAAACCTGTTTTGATTGGTTCGTGACATTGAAGTTAAACGCTTATACACTTTGAGACTCAAAGGAATATGTCGCACACCATTGCAGGCTCGATATCAAATTGCTATAAGCATGAACCTGGTACAAGCTTTTGAGAGACATTTTTAAGGCAATATTTCCATAACATTTGGCTACTAAGAAAATTTTGGTATTTTTGGATAACAAAATTACCTTGAAATATATTTTGTAGCATCCGTTTCTTTCATGGCATCAAGTGGTTGTTATGTTGCCCTCTAAAGTTTATGTGTTGTCATATCCAATATTGCGCTGTGCACCTTCATGAAACGACGAATTCGATGAAGTTTTACAATAACATACATGTAAAAGAAAAGTTAACACATTAAGCTTACTGCAGAATTGAAATAAAAAAATGGTGTTTGATATATCAGCAATACCTGAAAAATGTGGACCCTTGCGAATTCCGAATTGAGCTAACTTGCCAATAATGATTACATAATCTGTAATTTGCATATGTAAAATAGTAGTAAAATATACCAATATCATTTAAAATTTAAGACTAAAGTCTAATATTGTTCTTACTATTGACTTCTATTATCCACGTTGCTAGGGTTCCAATCTTCACTAAAAGAAAGCATTCGAGTTTTCGATACTAAAAATATAAATGTACATAAGGAAATTAATTTGGCTCTAGATTTCGACACTTATGGGTATACCTACAATCTGCTTTTACATTCTTTTTTCGTAAATTCGTCAACTAATTATCTTCCTTTTTACTAATTCCTAGTCACAGAAGCTGCACTTATAAACGAGACATGTGCAGGAACGTCTAAGAAAAGAATCCATCAACGTACCTAATATCTATGAAGGTTAAAATTAATTTACAGGTGATAGAAAATGCTTATAAGTTATAAGCTTAAACAAAGAGACAAATTTACAAAGAGATAAATTTAATATAACTTGCAGTGTATTTAACCAACATTTGAAATAGACATGGAGAGCACGTTACAAAATATTTTAAAATAATGAAAAAACATTTTTAAAACAGATTGCAAAAGAATTCGCGAAATATTTTACTCATCAAAAATTTAAAATTATAAACAAAACATTTAATGTAAAAGTATAAATATGGTACAATATCGATATACTCTTCAATAATGAAACATATCCGAAACAATATATACTTAATCAATAAAATCAACATTAAGCACAAGAAATTATAATCTAAAAAAATCTAAAAAATCTTAAAGACTGACCATGATGAACATAAAACGACCTTGGAATGAAAATAACCACCATTGAAAACAAATTGGACCTTACAATGCCAAACTGAAGTAAGAAACAAACAACCTTATTGAGAACCTCCAGAACCACAATCTCTTGTGTCAGAAACCAACCGATTCTTAGAAAACGCACAGAAACAACCACACAACCTCATGGACAACGTCCATAACACAACCAATTACCTTAATTTTGATTCCCATTGGCACGAGAATTGACCACTTACCGTCCAACTTTGACATCAGAACCATATGCAGTTGCGAAAAATGACCAACACAACAGAAAGACTGCCAAACAGCCAAGAAACAAATCCTTGGTGTCTTTAACATGACCACCAACCTCGACCAGGTAGCTATACTAAAATACCACACACCTTTGATAGGTAACCCCCACTCGACCATATATACGAAATCTATCAAAGAAGGAAAACTGAAGACCACAGCACAAGATTTCGGAACAAGGAATTCATTCTGAGGTCGTTTTTATGTTCATCATGGTCAGTCTTTTAAGATTTTTTTTTTAGATTTCTTAGATTACAATTTCTTGTGCTTAATGTTGATTTTATTGATTATGTATACCTCCAAAGAATCGGAAAAAAATATCGATAAATGTAAAAAGTTATCAAATTTCAAAATGACCTATAAAACACAAAAGCTAATAAAGTTTTACAATACTTAATTAAGATAGTAGAAACTTAATTAAATAGGATAGAAGTCTTGGGATCTAATGAAACAGACAAGTTCAATGAGTTGCAGATCTTTAGAATATCAAAATCTTCTGTAATTTGATTTAAAATCATTTAAAGTACCTTTTGATCACCAAGAACATTTAAATTCCAGTGGCGCCTTAATATCTTCTTTGATCTTGATTGTTGACATCTTAATGGTTTCATCTGATGAAAGTTCAATAACCTAAAAACAAAAAAAAATTGACAAATCTTGTAAAATTGAGGTTATCATTAAATATATATAATAACGAACAATTGTAAAGTTTCAGTAATGTTTTTAACCAAATTACTACAAAACTGATCAAAATATTTCAATTCGGAAACATTTTACAAAAAGTTTAGTTGTGTATTTACTCTAAAGGGAATTGCTGATCATTATTTTAATTGAAAATCTAAAAATTACCAAACGACATCGGGATGGATAGCGTTGAAAAACCGGCTCAATGTATAATTCCAGGAATTATGAGGTTCACTTCTATAAACAAAATAATAAATGAATATAGGAAATGTTTACGAATATTCCCTTATTTACAATTCCCTTATTTACAATGAATGCAAGATCTTACTTTCCAAAATTAATATACAAATGTTTTATTAGATGAAGTTTAAGAGTCACGTAAATCACAATCCCGCACATCTCATAACTGAAAAAATAAGCATGTACATGTACGTCAGTGTTAAAAATATTTGAATAATTTCAAAAAACAAATATTCTTATAAATCAACACCACCACTGCAAAACACAATTAGCTCAGTTAATTTAGCAGTTTTGCAAAGTTGTAAAGTCTATGATAAACTATACTCCAGTATACTAAGATCTTGTCAAACTAGCCTAATACATAATTGTATTTTAACCTGGTTATGCATTCAAAGAAGAGACAGAAGTTCAGGATAGATATCAGTTGAATATTGCAAAATTTACGATGATTCCCTTGATGTGCAATACTGAGAAAGAGTTAAAATAATTGAAGTACGAGTATTTTAGTTTAGAATATCCCAATTAGTGTCCCAAGATCTATTGCAAACCACTGACCATAAAAATGCATCTGTCGCACTATCTCATCAATGGCTTCCTATGGGACCTGTAAAAGCAAAAAAAAAAAAAATAATAATAAAGCTAATAAAGATTTTAGTAATATATAAAAGCCATATCACATAGACAGGAATCATTTTGGTATGAAGTGGATTGGCATGGAACCTGTAAAATATAACTTCTAATATAATTTACGTATAATAAAAATTAATGACTATATAAAATAATCTCAACATTACTTACTTTAAATATAAATAAATCATACTTTTCAAAAAAATTGGTGGATACCAAAATAAGTTTAACCTGTAAAAAAAGTAACATTTAAATTATTGACAGGAACTAGGAATTCCAATATCATAACCTCAGCATTAATTAATTTATAACAAGCTCACAATGAAGAAAATAGCCCATGTTAAATCCACACTTGATAGGAACATTTATTCACACAGCCCTAAACAGATAAAAAAACATTTGTTCAGAAAAAGAGGATAGGCTAACAAACAAATGCAAATAAAATACATAAGAAGAATGAAATTGCAGTTAATTAAAAGCTGGCTAAACATTAATTACACTGACAATTATTAACAAAGAGTAAATCTGGTAATAATTACAATTTTGCATATTCGTTGTTTTCATTTTTATATAATTAATGAAAAGCCATTACAATTCAACATTAGAGTGAGCTTAATAAAACTTACATTAACTCAATGCACAAGGACGTGGAATCCTCCAAATGTAGTTTTAGTTGCATGAAAATAGAGAAACAGATATTAAAACAATGATATTAAAATTGGGAGTAGCTCCCACAATCTATACTAAACTGAAAACAAAAACAAGTAATTAGCAAAACATTAAAAGCCCTAACGCCCTAACGAATGCACAATTTGTGCATTAAACCGAACGCGACGCGAAATACAATTTCCTGTACCGATTTGGGAAGAGAAAAAAAAAACAATGTTAGATAATGAGTTAACAATAAAATATTCCTAACCCTGCCCTAAGCCTGTCTTAAATATGCCAAAAAAAAACAACTGTAACATGAAAAACAAGTGATTAACCAACACTCCTGCCTGATGCAAAGCTACAAAAAATCCTGCCTAACCAAGCGGATTTGAATGGCTCATGACTCCAAATCAACAACCGCAGCTAAACACTCCTTTTCGGCACAAAAACCCCCAGCAGGCCAGAACCCCCAAAGCCTTCTCCAAAAATTAATTGCCCAAGTGTACATGGCAACCCATGCCAGAGGTCCTACGGATCGGAACCTTGGAGCATAACGATCAGAAAGGGTCTCCTTGGCGCCCTTGCCTAAGCTAAGTGTAAGCTATAAGAAGAAAAAGTTTAAAGCTAAACCTGTGCGATTAATACCGCACGCGGGGGGACTTACCGCTTCGCAGACTAAACCAAGGAGTTGCCCTAACCGCCGGTTTGCCAACCTGTGGGGGGCATGTGCCTAATCTCCGCACCCCCTGGTGCAATGGTACGGAGACTGAACATATCTACAACAACACTTAAAATTTTTACATTTTTTGAGCTAAAATTGAAGCTGGCTAAGAATAAGTAAAGTCCTGCATGGATTGACTTGCTGTTTATCCTGCCCCGAGACAATCACTCCTTGAAGACATGGGCTCAAATTAGTTGCAACTAAAAAGAAACAAAAATTAAGTTTCATTTTGCATAATTCTGCAGGTTTACCAACACTTGAAAATTAAAGATAGCTATAGTAAAGATCAGTGTTGTTCATTTTCATTTAGTGACAGTACAAACGATCTTAATAAAATATATATATTCCAGAATCGCTCATGTTTTTTTGAACGCAGGACTGATTTATTATATATTTTCTCTTTATGGGGATAACATTTCGAACGACAATGGTAACAACTAAGCCCCAGGCCACACTAGGCTGGAAACGCACGTTTGGCTAGTCTCAAACAGATCGAATTTAATTTAAATTCTAGAATTATAAAATTTGCACGTTAATATTTCGTGCGAAAATTCTTTTTTAATTAAAAGCCTTGTATGAGGCTAGCCAAACGCGCGTTTCCAGCCTAGTGTGGCCTGGGGCTAATAGTTTGATGGTTATAAAGACGAGTATCGACACTCACTAAAAATGCATATTCATGTATTTTAGAAGTCCTGATCATTGTATCGGACTTTAGTGTTTAAAATGTTGTCTTCTTTTCTGGAGATTATAGATCTGCTTTAAAATTTTTGCAATACCACATTAACATGTATTCTACGTGTATAGGTTTGTTCAGCCAGCTATTGACTATAATCCGTCACGTGAGCGCATGTGATATCACAAACACTCATGCCACTTTAAAAAGGAGAATGTCATTTCGAATTCTTTAACATGATTGATGCATATACAGAGCTCAAACTTATCATGTCATGCAACTCAAATCACAAATCTGGCCTCACGTGACAATTTTGTTTTGTGGCTGGTTTACATATTTTATGACATCACGTTCTCATATTACGCGTTCAAGTACATTATGTACCATTTTTTTACATTTGTTTATTCTGTTGTAAAATTCCAGTGTGCTGTACGTCACGTGAAACAGTATGGTTTATTGCACGATATTTATACGGTTAAACATGCGGGCTCGTCATCATATGAGCTCACGTCTGAAGTCGGCTTTACATCCATCTCTTGCCATATACCCTTTCGATAGCCATAGACCCAGAGAATTTGCAGCCTTATTTACATTGTATATGCAATTTAAGATCATTGTATTGCAGGTAAGCCCCAATGTTGACCATTTTTTATATTCCATATTCGTTTGCATTTCCATAAAAATTAAGTTTACATACACGTACATACGAGCATAATTGCATTGCTCATTTTTGATGTACTTAATCAGGCAGAATACCCATTCATATACGTTTAAACAAAATTAATCGCGTTTTCAAAAACGCGTAGGAGTTACACGGAGCTCAACTCATTGTTTATGGTTATCAATGCTGTTTATACTGACAATCATTCCGAATAATTCAATACAAGTCGAAGTAATCCATTTTGCCATTGTTGTTTATCATCATCCTTACTAAAAGCCAGGATTCCACAATGGCTTAATAAGAATTTTGTTTTGGATATCAAATTTGATTTTTCTTAACTACAAAATTAATTCATAGTTATATCCCACGATTTCCAATAAGTATTATTATCATGACCTTCATTTCATATTTGTTAATTTTATAATTTCGTATCGTCTAACCCTAACGATCCTTACCAAAAGCCCATGATTTCAAAATGGTTTAACAATTGGAAACATCAAATCACAAATTAAATTATGATAAATATCCCGTGATTTTTAAGTATTCACATGACTTTCATTGCACATTTGTTAATGCCGTTTATATCATATTAGTCTGGTATATATTGACAATTATTCTAAACAAGTCAATTCAAATCTTAGTAATTCATTTCTCCTTATACAGTATCCCCATGTATAATTGGATAAATCAAATCCCAAATTAAATTATGATAAATATTTCCATGACCTTTATTGCACATTTGTTAATGCCATTCATATAGACAATTATTCTAAACTTTTTTTTAAAATCGTATTTAAATCGTAGTAATCCATTTTTCCTTATCGTCGATCCCTACTCTTACCAAAACTAATGATTCCATAATAGTCTAACAATCGGAAAAATCAAATCCCAACTTCCATTATGATAATATCCCATGATTTCTAATTATTCCCATGACGTTCATATCTCGTTTGTTAATACGTTTCCTTAAAATATCAGTTTAACAAAAGATAAGAAAAGTAATCATGTTCTATACCTTAAGATGCTGCAACCTCATCTTTGAAGAGCCAGAAATAGAATGCCGAAGCAGGTAAAAGCCCGCCTAAACTTCCCGCGCACAGATGATGGCGCCAACTAGTGACAGAACATAAAACAAAAATTCCATTTTATTTACATTTCAAAATAAAAATTATACGGTTGAGATGCTAAATAAATCACGACATCGTGTGCTTCAAAAATATTTAAAAAAACATAATTTTAGACCCAAAAATTTATCGAAAATTGCGTCATGTCTCCCATGGCCCTCAATTATAATTGATCGGTCTATAGGAACAATTTTAATAGTGTTAATTTTTGCGAATTTAATTTTTGTCAATGTTCAGAATAAAAATAATGCTAAACAACTAAAGACAAAATTTTACTTTGGTAGCTAAATTTATTTAAATAAACGCATTAAGTTAAGTTGTTTTAGGCAGTTAATTATTTCTGCTTATACAGTTTATCCGAATGTATAATTGGAAAAATCAAATCCCAAATAAAATTACGATAACATCCCGTGATTTCTATGTATTCCCATGACCTTTATTTCACATTTGTTAATTCCGTTTATATCAGTCTGGTTTATATTGATAATTATTCTCAACAAGTCAATTCAAATCGTAGTAATCCATATATCCTTATACAGTCTATCCCCATGAATAATCGGAAAAATCTAATCCCAAATTAAATTACGATAATATCCCGTGAATTCTAAGTATTCCCATGACTTTCATATCACATTTGTTAATACATTTACTTAAAATATCAGTTTAACAAAATAAAAAACAAAAGTAATCATTCTATACCTTGAGATGCTGCAACCTCATCTTCGAAGAGCCAGAAATAGAATGCCGATGAAGGTAAAAGCCCGCCTAAACTTCCCGCGCACAGATGATGGCGCCATCTAGTGACAGAACATAAAACAAAAATTCCAATTTATTAACACTTCAAAATAATAATTATATGGTTGACATGTTAAAAAAAATCACGACATCGTGTGCTCCAAAAATATTTAAACATAATTTTAGACCCAAAACTCTCTTAAAAATTGCGTCATGTCTCCCGTGGCCCTCAATTATTATTGGTCAGCCTATAGGTACAATCTTAATAGTGTTTATTTTTGCGAATTTAATTTTTGCCAATGATCAGAAAAAAAAAACTAAAATTTTGAACACGCGGCAACCGTGTCGTCAATATACTGTGCCAATAACTGCTCAACAAATAAAAACAAAATTTGACTTTGGTAGCTAAATTTATCTAAACGTTAAGTTGTTTTAGGCAGTTAATTATTTGCATAGTATATCTATATAGCCGCGAGTTTTATTTTAAATAAATAATTCTAATTAAACTAAAAAAAATAGCTGAGTCCCAGCACGGTCCACTGACTATCGGCGAGTTCCATTTTTGGATATTGCTTTTCCCTTAATTCTAATCCCTTTGGGAAAACTAAATTCTCCAAAAAATTAACTTCTGGCGAAAATTCAAAACTTAAAACTATATTGTTATCACGAACATTTTAACTGTTTGTTTATTCAAATATATAACTGACAAAACGAGCTTTTTGTGTTGTTCGCACAGGTAACAAAGGATGTCGCGCGTTCTATTTCTTGACGTTATTTTTTTTCTTCTAATCATTTAAAAAAATTTAATTCGCTAAATTTCATAAAATTTAATCAAAAATTCATAACTTAAAACCTATGTTACCTTACCAGCTAACTGTATATTTATTCGAATTTAACTGACAATTAGAATGCATTCGTATTTATCAGGATGCACAGTTCAACATGGATGCCGAGCGTTCCATTTTTTGTTGTTGTTTTTGTGCCCGATTCTTAATAATCAGCATCAACAAAATAACAACCGAATAATCAACATCGCTAACTACAATCTCGACTTTTAGCACATGCTTTAACGCGAAAGCAAACAAATCACTCGTAATTAAATTAGGAAAAAAAGTTAATCTTTGTTTTTTCCATTCTATATTGCGGCTCGTTATAAAATGCTATGGTACGCTACCGGTATATACATGTATCTTCGAAATTTCGATTGTAAAAATAATTAAATGTATAATCATTGGTATTAGATGTTTGACTCTTGAGATGATAACAACAGGTGGTCATCCGCAATCATTTCAATCATAAATAAATAATTTTAAAACTAAAAATAGCGTATCTAACTTCCGTTGTATATATGAGCAAACTTAAGCACGTCTTACCTAATTGAAAGTCGGCAGCAAAAAGAAGAAGCATGGCGGAAGATGAACGAAACGAAAGCGGGAAAGCTAGACAGAAGACGCCGCTCGTCATTGGCTAATTAGAAAAATCACGTGACCAAAACGTCCAAGGTCGTTCAAGGTTGTTCATAAGGAGACACCCAGTTATTCGAGACAGTTACAATCACTATGAAAAAGAACGGATTTATTCTGGAAATCTATCATTACATAATATACATGTAATTAAAGTTTTCTAGCACAATACAACATCATCCAATTATATACATGTATACATGTACAGTGTACAAGAGAAATTTCAATTACACTGTACTTTATAAAATGTCGTAATCTATCATACATTACATGTACATTAAAAAGTTTAACATTAGCGACATCTTTTCAAGAAATATGCCATAAAGTACCGAAGTTGTTAAATACAAGGGAATTAATGTAAAGCACAAAAATCACAAAATTTCTAGAAGAGCTAATTCTAATTAGTGATACATTAATGTACTAGTATGCACTGTACATGAAATTCCTTTAAGAGGGGTGCATAACAAAGTAAGCCTTTTTCTAAAATAATATTTAATTTTGGAAACTGATAGGAGCAAATGGAATGTACGATAACCTTTCATGCAATAATGTCTGTAAAGTTTATAATTGTAGAGGGTCTGGTAAACTTTACAAACATATTTCCATGAAATGGAATATACTGTACATTACATAAACAAAAAATAGAACATTTATGCTAGATACTTGTACATTCCATTTGTTCCTAACAGTTTCCTAAATTAAATAAAGAAGGAATTATTCTAGTATGCAACCCTCTTAACCTTAAATTACTAGGGTTCCATAAACTACATTACATTTACATGTGATATACATGTACTGTAGGTCCATAACCTTAATGTTAAATACACGTGATTAATAAAACTGTTAATGCTCAAATGGTTTCTTTAATTATGAGTTCTCCAGAGATTTCACAGAATGTTTGTTGGTATGCATTATCCAATAACAGGCAAATCAGTCGGTGACGTCACGTTGACATTTCGTTGATGGCCACACCATGTTCCAAAACTCTGTTTAGCAATTCTTCGAGATTGATAATTTTTTTCTGTATCACTTCTTGGTCTTCTTTAGTTTTTCCTGTGTAAAAGTAATGCAAATTAGCAATGGACAAGACGGGGATGGTTTTTCATATAACTCACAAATACATGAGATTGAACCATAATTTAAGGAATACAGAGAAATTGTTACTAAATTTGTCAAAATTTCAAAAAATCCAAAAGTGCAACTCACCTTTTAGTGATGTTTTAAGTTCGGTTATTGCATCGTCTATATTTCGTTTCAGCTGCTTCGATTTGGTATTAAAACCTTGAATGTGCCTTATGGACTTCTTCAGGTGAACCATTTCCTGTTCAAGTTCCTGTTCTCTTTGCACCAGCTGATCGTACGTGAACGACATAGCAGTTACAAACGAGCAAGATTTAACACAATCATAACATGTTACCAAAACTGAGCAATAGCAAAATAAAAATGGAGACTGTCTGAAATTCCTCTTGATATCTTAGCAACGTGGCATCTACCTCCAGATAACAGTAAACAATAGTTTTGACACAAATCCACTGATTACAACTCTGTTTACCTATCATTATGTCATTGTGGTTTAGCACCTCCTATAGATGACAACCAGATCAAACTGTCAGTTTTATCAGTTTTTACCCCATTTTTTCAGCGAGAACAATTCCAATGTGCTGATTTTGAATAATTCTGAATGATGCAAACTGCAATGTCAGAATAAATGAAAGAAAAATTTATCTTACCTATTTAACTTCATTTAGGTGTCTTCCACAGATCAAGACTGTAGATGGAAAACTATCAGGGATACCATGTGGTACTTAGAAATATTAGCAGCATTGTCAGAGTAAAACATTCCCCATAAACCTTCAAACTGTTTATTTAATTATGATGGCATCTTTAAAGAAAATAGGAAACTTATCGCACAATGCAAAAAAAAAGTCTAGCCGCACACTCACCTGTCTAAATTAGATTTAAAAACCAAGCTCTACACAAACTAGATCTGAACTTGTCCAGCATCACGGTTTTCACTGACCAGCAGATGAGAAACTTCAAAGTGGATCTTATTGGAGTATTTTACGACTAATCTGCTAATAGACCACTTCAACAAAAATAAAAAAAAATCAGATAAAAAGCTGCAGTTTTCTATAAAGCAAGTTTTGTTTGCCAATAGGAAATGATAAATCCCATCCCTGCAATGACTTCAAATTTTTAAAAAAAATCACAAGTTTTGCTGAAAAATACGCCTCCACACGGAAAAACCATCATCTACAAGTGCTAATTAAATAATCAATTATCATTGCAGGTATAAGGGTTATCACCTCCTTGATGTGGCCAGTTATGGTCATAAGGGGTCTTAGTTGAGAATGTGCAAATATATAGTGAAATGAAGATAGGATCTGTCGGGTGCATGCAATAGTTAAGAAGCACAAAACACCAAAAATTAACGTAATTTGGGCTCGTTTCGCACCCCTCGAGATGCACCTCAGCATCCTCATAATCTAGCGAAATCCCTATATGAGCAGATCTGACAAATATTTTTGTTGAGCTAACTTGGAAATTTTCGAGACTCATCGGCAGGCTACCAATCGCATCCACCGAGTTTTCAAGCGTGTGACGCAGCGATATTGATCAATAGGAAACCCTATCTTCAAAGCAGATGTTCTAACGCTGCAAAACTACATTTAAAAATCGATGCATTAATATCGGAATGACTTTCCACATGACTCGATACCATCACGGCAGTCACCAATCGTACACGATTCCAGTCTCATATTTCCAACATAATTTCAATATGTAAGAATGGTGGCTGCTGTGTTGGAATACAATCGCAAATAAAAGAAAAATAATGCCTAATTATCATTCATCCGTGATCTATATTATAAACCTCGACATGTTTGATACGCTCCAACTACAGTCAGTTCTGCTATAAAGTGTTCGTTGTGCGATAGAAATATTTTCAGTAAATTCGTCCTACGTTGGGAAATATTCAAAACCGTGGCAGAATTCTGATGGGTCTGTTATTGTTTTTAATACACTATTTATGAGACAACAAGTTCCGAGTTCCAGTCAATCAACCTGTTTTTCTGGAGAAATTCACAACTGACTGTATTTAGAGAATTTCAGAAAAAAAAAATGCAAAAAAAAAAAAAAAAAACGTGTGATTTTGAAACAAAGCACAAAAATGAAATGCTCTTTCATCGTTTTATAAGTAGCAAAAATAAAATGGCGGGAACAAAAGAAATGGACAGGAGGAGACCAAATATTTTTGGGAAATGTGGGGAAAAAACGTCATTACTGGCAACAAAAATGATTAAAAAAAAGTTGCGAAGAAAGTAAATAAAACCAGAATTGTTGAAAGGGAATTCGCATGCAGTTCATCTGTTTGTCGAAAGGCAATGCATCGCGATCGGTTCGGTGCAGAATTCGAGTGCGTTGTTGCTCGACAGACCTTAAAAAAGCCGTAACAAAGCCCTGTCGAGTTAGGATTTCGACTCTTTCGTTGCCAGGATACATGGGAGGCAAAGTGGAAAAGGGGTGACAGGAACGAGTGCAGGCGATTCTTCGTACTTGGGCTTAGCCTCTGCTGTTCCGTGGCCATTTTTACCTACTTCTTGTCACGATTCTAGGATGCACCTCCCGATTGCACGCACAGTTAAACGAGTTCCCAGCAGGTGGTGTCCATGCGCAGGCCTCGACTTGCGAACAGCCTGCGAAGCAATCTCTGCCTCCGCGGAATTGGCCAGCACAAGGTGACAAAGCGGCGACAGTCCAGTGTGTTAACGGATGAAATACCAGTACTTTTAAATTAAATTCTAATCGGTTGTTGGCATATGAGAAGAGATACCAAAGGGATTTCCCCAGTCCGGATTCCCGGTCCGAGAACTCGGGCGGCGAAGAAAACTGTGCCACCGACCTCAGGAGTGGAGCCACGGGTGCTTCAAGCACGTGGCCGCCGTGGCGCGCTCGCTAGGGTGAAACTGAAGCATGGGGTGGAGGAAGTCGGCAAAATCCCGCGCTGCCTTGGCATCCCACTCGTACTTTTCCGTGAGGACCTCGAACAGGCCCCAGGGCTTCAGTTTGGTGATGTGCCGGAGCTCGCCTGCCGGACATAAAAAACTCGGTTGTAATATATCAAACGCTGTATCGTAAACGCACTTTGGATATCTTATGCAAGTTCGCTAACCTTTCTTATTGAAAAATTCCCGCGAGTATTTTCCAGAGAAGGCGATGTCCCTCGGAATATCCCCCAGGAGTTCGATGATGTGGGCTAGATGATCCTCGTCTCTGGAATAGTCCTCGCCAGAATGCGGCTCGAATAAGTAATCGCCAGTGGCCAGTTCAAATGCCTGACGTAGAAAATATCACAATAATTAGATCTCCAATCAACGTGAAACAGGAAATGGGCGCAAAAAATGGTCAATTACCATGCAAGCAGTGCTCCAAATGTCTGCCGGTGGACCATAGCCTGCGCCGAGAAGTACCTCCAGGCAACGGTACTGTCTTGTTTGAATATCTTCCGTAAAGTGATGGTTCTGAGAAAACCAAAGCTTGTTTTGACATCTGGGAAATAAACGTCGGTTTGCGGCAATTCGCACGTTCTCGCTTCCACTTACCACCCAACAAGCGTTTCCCAAATCCGCGATCTTGACCTTTATGTCGCAAACCTCATGAACGGGGTCCGGTTTGCGTTCTGCTTGCGTTTGCGACTGCTGCTCGGAGTAAGACGCCACCCTTCTCATGGTGGGGGCAGAATTCGGCTTGCGGTCGGGGGAAATCACGCTCTCCGACCTCTCCAGGGGGATTTTGCATCCTCGGCTGCCTTTCCCTTCCTCGTCGTGTCCGTTGCAAAGGACGCCATCTTCTGAGATCACTATGTTAGTCCTGTCAATAAAAAAACGGCCGAATAAGTGACGATAGGTGGAACAAAAACGCAAATCGAGGACTTGACATACACACCTGTTGGATCCGTAACCGACGCACTCGGCGTTGTTTTCGGCTACATCGTTTGCGTTTTCTACGGATGAAAAACAGCAAAATAAGGCATTTAAAATAAAAAACTTTTAGACAGAAAATGAGCCGATAACAGAAATCAGAAATCCAAAATGAGAAGCAATTGAATTCTTTCAACATTTCTCAAGTAGGTATCCCAGCCACTTTTAGGGATAAAAATATAGGAATTATAATAGCACAGGATGGCAAGCACTATTTCATATTCAATATTTAGGACTTTTTAGGGCGTTCAGGACTTGTTTGTTACCCTGGTTATAACAATCCTATACAAAAGTTAATGAAATATAGGAAATATAGGATAATAAAGGACGACATCAAAAATATAGGAAAAGTTAGTGAAAATATAGGACAATTTAAGGAAATATAGGACAATATAGGACGACATCAAAAATATAGGAAATATAGGACGATATCAAAAATATAGGAATTTATAGGCCGGCTGGGATACCTGCGTGACAAGTTTCTACAACATCGGCAACGACTATAGGATCGGCTTTTATTCGGTACATACTATTTTCGTGATAGCTTGCCAAATCGCCATTGTGAGAGTGGCTATGCGAAGCGTGTCCATGTCCCGAAGCGGGTGAAGGCATGCCGTGCACGTTCTGGAAAGGGTGCAGGTGGTGCGAATGCAAGATGGGGCTTCCCGGCGTGGTGACGGACGATGAGGTGGCCAGGCTGACATCCGAATCTGGCGACGTCAGGTCTAAATCCTTCTCCAGCTTGGTGTGGCGTCGAACAGGTATTATCTCATGGTCATAGTCATAGTCGTGGTCATAATCGCCGCACTGGCCGTTGTCTTTTTCGGTGCCGCCGTCTCCATCGTCGTCCTGCTTCTGCTCCTCTACTTCCAGTTCCTCCAGCTGCTGCATCTGTCGCTCGAGCAGCTCCTGCTGACGCTTCTGCTTCTTCTTTAGCTTCTTCTTCTTATTCTTGGACATTTTCGTCGTGGTGGGATCCGGGACTTGGAATTTCTTGGGAGCAGTGCTCACTAAAAAAATGCACAGATGCCGGATTTAATACGTTTTCCGTAAGCAAAAGGAATTAACACGATTACGTTGCATACCTAAGGACCCCGGCAGTTTGATTCCCAACTTCTGCCATTGTGTTGCGTCCGCAGCCAGCTTGCGAATGTAGACCTCGTCCACACATACCAAAATATTTTCAGGTTTAATGTCTGTGTGGATCACTTTGCACTTTGCGTGCAAGTAGTCGAGGCCTTCTAAGACCTGCACGAAGAAAAATAATAGTTGAAAATTAATTCGGCCTTAACCGTTGTAAGTAAAATGCAATGCAGGTTTCCCAGCCACTTTTAGGGATAAAAATATAGGAATTATAGGACATTTGCTTTGAAAATATAGGCATTTAGCACAGGATGGCAAACACTGTCATATTCAATATTTAGGACATTTTAGGACTTTTTTAGATTAAATTTGAAGATCTTTTAAATGTATACTATAGAATTTTATTTTTAATTCGCATTTATACCAAAATAAGGACAAAATTTACAGTGTTTTTAGTGCATTGTTTTTTTCAAAGAATATAGCAGTCATAATAACTTGGTACATGTAACTTCAACTTTTGAACAATTTTTAGAGAGTATTTAGGACTTGTTTGGAACAATGGTTATTACAATCCTGTACAAAAGTTAATCAAAATATAAGAAATATAGGACAATTTAAGGAAATATAGGACAATATAAAACGACATTAAAAATATAGGAATTTATAGGAAATATAGGACATCTGGGATACCTGCGCAATGAAGTATAGCGAGCAACTCACCTGAGTGATAATGCACTTTACGTTGGGAAGTGGGATTCCTTGATAGTTTGAACGAATAATCAGTTTCAATAAATTATGCCCTAAGACTTCGAATACCATGCATACATCTGAGTTGTTAGTCAAGGATAATCGTTATAAAATCCCCTTTTTGTGTGCTAAAACACAAAAACATTACATTTGCGCAAAGCATTGCAGTTATCGAAAGGATACGAGTACCGTTCACTCCAGAAATTTTGAAATCGTCTAGGAGTTGTACTACCTTTTCGCGTTTTGGATCACTAGCATCGCTGTCCCGTACCTAAGGACGAGAAATTCAAATATTTTTAATTTAAAAAATCCTCGCAAATCCATGAAAAATGTGCTCATTAAAACTGGCGTCGTTTGTACGTATTTGCAATTATGAACTTACACATTTGAGCAATTTGATCTCATCCAAAGCAGTTTCCGTGTAGTGGGACGCACTTTTGACGGCTTTCAAAGCAACGAACCTTTTGTCTCTAAAAAAGCAAACCAGCACATCATTTAATTAGTTAGGTTATTGGAAACAATGGATTTTAGCGCAGCGGTCGATTTCAACAGCGCGCACACACAACACGATTCTTCACTTCTCGTATAATAAGGCAAAATCATTTTGCAGTGAGTTTTGGAACCAGCGCCGAAGAAATAAGCTTAAGCTTTTCGGCACGGATTAATCCGCCGAAACGCTTTCGCAGAGTAACAAACGGCATCCTAAGCCACCGCATTCCCGGGGAGAGATTTGGAAGCACTCATCACTTTCCAATTAAACGAAAGTGACGATGCCGGATAGATGCTCATAGAAAGACGAGACGCCGAGAAGCCGGCAATGAGATTTAATCGGTTCGGAAGCTGGAGAGACGTAGTGGCAATACAAAGTCAAAAAGGCGAATAATCGATTTAGATGAGCAGCTGTCGTCAAATTTCCTTTTTTTTTCTTTGTTTATTTAGGCTCCAACACTGCAGATATTTACTTCGCAGCCTCCAGTCAAAGTAAATTACGCAGAATCTCGAACAGATTCTTAATTCCCACGATTCTTTATAATCAGCTTCGCTTAACGAAACCCTAGACTTGCTAAAATCTATGAATTTTTCATGAACGCGAGTCTAGCTTGATCTCTTAATCAAGATTCATGATTCATTTCAGGTACATGTACTTGGTGCGAAGCCCAGGCCGCGGGCGGATTCCGAAGTCTCGGTCAACGATACGCAACACCGGTCCTTATCGAATCGATGCATTTTTCATGAATCCTTCTCGGCAGAATTCACCTTGCTTAATTTATTTCTAATCGACAAAATAACAATAACCACCAATAACTCCTAAAGCCACCTTAGTCTTGTCTACCCTAAGAGCTTGTCTACATTAGTGAATCTCACTACCTACATCGGTTTTTTTTTAAAATGAGGGGAGAGGGGGATCTCCTGTATTCTTGGTAAATTGAAATAAAAAGGCTGAAAAGGAGACGCCAAATCAATA
>JAQGCC010001559.1:0-22921 GCA_034698905.1 Xestoiulus laeticollis | reverse complement strand
ACTGCATTTTTATCAATTTTTATTTTTGTATTATAAGAAGTACTTTTTTTAAAAGTATGTATCAAAATTTCCCCATAAGAATGGGGGTGTGCAGTTCAGCCTTAATGAAAACATAGGAATTTATAGGAAATATAGGATGGCTGGGATGCCTGCCATAATTAAAAAAACGCGTTTTATCCGCGATACCTTGTTCAAGTTCTTTAGAGGACGTGAAAAGCGAAGGCTGCACCGGGGCACTTGAAATGCCTTTAGATAAATATTGGGCATAACAATGATCGGGGTTAGGTGGGACGAAAGCATCAGGCAAAAGTTGTTCAGATTTCTCGGGTGAATTCCAGGAAAAGTTTGCGGGCAATTCCAGCCATGGAAAAGCCTTCTCAAGATTCTATAACAATAACATTTTTTTTGTATAAATTCTCAAACGTATTGAACTAAAAAGTCTGAATAAAATGAAATCTTACTCTCAGAAAGGTTGTTCGAATTACACGAGTATGCGCTTTCCGTATGGTTTCTTCAGTAGCATTTAGTAGACGCCTTATGTCTTCGCAAAATTCACCCTGAAATTACAAAACTGGTCAGAACATCATCGACAGCCTCATTATACAAATGCCCAATAAATGTAACTTACAACAGCAACATATTTCCCTTGCTCTATTTTTGCTTTTATATCCAGAAGATCAGAAACGTCAACGTCCTTGATGAACGATTGAGGAGAATTTATGCTTGCTGGCGAATTAAACGAAGATACAACCCCGTTGCAAGACGACGTGTCGATTTGCAGAGGGGAAAGTTTCCCGGCCATGAGTACAGAGGTACAATTGATGCTAATACATGGACCTTCGACGGTTTGGGATGTTGTTGTTTCATTTGAGGCAGGTGTTGATTTCAAAACTCCAGAACCGTCTGCTTGTGGTAGCAAATAGGGTTTGAGTAATTGAAAAGGATTTCCATTATCAATCTTTGTATTTCCTGCCAACTGTAGAACTTGTGTAGGTTTACATTTTGCACCATCCTAAAATTCAAGAAGATCAGTTGTTTAATTTGAGAACAACAACAGTCGCAGCGCGCTCCTTTTAAGTCGGTTTATTGAATGCGTTCAAAAACAACTGAGCAAGTAACAAATTTAGAGTTTTATGAGGTTTGAGCATAGACCTCGTGCATGAGCAATAGTAAATTTAGGTCATGCTCAAATGCCAATCTGAGTTCAGTTGCATTTTTTTTCCTATAACACAAACTTGCATGCTCATAAATCAATCGTAGAGCAATTGAAAAAATCTTGAGCATGAGCAATGCACCAATCAGGATTCAGAAAAATGTCACGTGGTCTAGGTGCAATTCGTAAAATAAAAAAAAATATGCTCAGTTGTCTGAGTGCACTTAATGCCTTTGTATTTATAACATGCAAACTTGAAATAAAGTGGACTCCGCTTAATGGGATCAAGGATGATGGAATCGTCAATGTATTGTAATCGGAATCGGCAAGTGAAGGACACTCCAATTCAAATACATTGTAAATTATTGCTTATTGGGATCAGCGACTCGCTTAATGGAATCATTAAACCCCAGAATACATAAACATGTTACTGTAATGCAATTAATCCCAACTCCCTCTTATGCGTCAAGCCAAATTTTCTGTTAGGTGCTTGTACAAATTGTACACGAATAATATGTAACTGCATTGAAAACAGAAGGATTTAAGCCTGAAAATCCAGAAGACCATTTTAGAGCATTACGATAAATTACCTAAAATGAGTCAGCGGAATATGGCCCAAGTTAAAAATCGCCGAGTCAGTTTTATGTAAAACTATGAAGAATCGCGAGGAGCTTCAGACAAAAGCAAAACTCAATAACAACAAAGACTGTAAAAGAAGTCGCTCAGGAAAACAGTAGGAAAACTACCAACAATTGTAATAGAATTAAAATGAACAACATCAAAATACTGTTATTCGTATATTAGAATCCCTCGGGTATTGAAATCAAAATGGTATGGGACAAACATGATCCCATTAAGCGGAATACACCATACAAAAACTTTATAAGCAAAACGAGAAAAGTGATAAAAAACATTGCGCGGCTAACCTTTGCTCTCATAAGATATCGTGAACTTTGAAGATTTAATAATGACGAAAGCACAGTTTGTAATCCGCCATCAATTTCTGCTTTAACTGCTATTAACCATGAAGGTGGCGATTCGGCACTACAGCAGCTGCACGTATACACGACAGAGTCGGGGAGATAAGACAGGACTTGGTACATTTCCTCTAATCGATTGAATAAAATAAAATTAATTACAGCTCAACAAATTAAATCCCAAATACCGGAACTTTGCATAATATGATATACTCTACCTGTCATGTTATCACATTTTGCGTGCACCCATGAAACGCATTTTGAGCATTGAACCATCTGCAAGCAAATTGATATTATCGATGAGTAATACATTAGACACACACACATTAACTATATGATATTAATTATCGAACTTTGCTGCATGAGCTAAGCTCTAAATGAGGTATAAAAATCATATTTGCAGAAAAATGAACCCGAAATTAATAGGGGTACTCAAACAGGCCTCCACAATTTCGCAAATCTATTGCTGGCTACAGACTACCGTCACATCATGTGAGCTTGCATGATACCATGAGCTCACATTCTTATTTGGGATATCATGCAATAAACCAACTACTGTCACACATGTGACAGCACAATGGAATTTTACGACAGAATGCATTAAAAAAAAAGAATGGAACATACTTGAATGCTAAAAATATGGGTGCAATGTCGCAAAATATGTAGTCGAGCCAGAAAAGAAAAACGTGACGAAACACGCAAGGCCACATTTGTGATGTGAGGTGCATGACAAAATAACAGTTTGAGCCCTATACATGCACCGGCCGTGCTAAAGTATTCTAAATACACATTTTACATTTTTTTCACGCGGCGTGATATCACATGAGCTCTAGTGACATGATTATAGTCTGTAGCCAGCTCAACCCTTAACTACGACGAGGTCATTCCGGAAATTTTTAGAATATAGCCATATGGCAACATGGGAGTTATAGGGTTAATCGATCTGCTATGACCAGTCTTCGAGGCCATATGAGTACTCCTGATAGTATAATTGTGTAACGTCTCTATGAAAAAATATGCACGAATTACAATAGACAAGCTAACCTTTGTGACATAATCATCCTCTTCATAACATTTTTTGCAAACAGGGCAAAAGTTTCCTAAAAACACAGGAGAATTTTAGAAAGTGAATCGCATTAACCGAGTCACATTACGGAATCACGATAACTAACCTTTCTCGACATGTTTACCACAATCGGAACAGAACGAAAAGTCGCTTGTCCACTGTGCACCTGATGATGCACCAGGTGACGTTGCTCCACAACTTTTGCAACGAACGCATTTTGTGCATACCTACCCCAGACACGATCATAAAACATCATTAGCACTACTGAAAAAATCCGATAAAAAAATCACCATACAGACAGCATACCCAAATCTTTTTCTGTTTGGATGGTTTCGATGGATAGTTTCTTCCTAAGCAGTATGCGTGGTAAGTCACTTGACACTTGCTGCATTTCAAAAGCTGCGGGAAAAAAATACTGACTCTAAAACCTATTATCGACTTAAGATGGTTCATGCCAGAATAAGCCTTTTTTCTAAATTATTTTTTTATTTAGTTTTGGAAACTGTTAGAAACAAATGGAATGTACGAGGACCTAGCATAAATATTCTATTGTGTTTACATTTTTCGTTTATGTATATGTATATTCAATTTCGTAGAAATATGTCCGTAAAGTTTACCAGACCCTCTACAATTTTAAACTTTACAGAAATATTTCCATGAAATGGAATATACATAAACAAAAAATTTAAACAAATAATAGAATAATTATGCTAGGTCCTCGTACATTTCATTTGCTCCTAACAGTTTCTAAAATTAAATTAAAAATTAATTTAGAAAAAAAAGGTTATTCTGGTATGCAACCCTTTTAACCAACAATTGAGTAATGCCAAGAGTTTAACTCACGTTCTGCTGCTCGCCGCAGACGTTACAATATTGGCATCGGCGGCAACACCAGTTTTCTAAATTTTCTTTATGCGGAATGTCTTCGGGATCCAAGCAAAACGAATGGAATGATGTGCAGCATAACGCACAATATATCAGCTAAAGTGCGGAAAAGAGTTTTTTATTAGCATATGGCAAGTTTGATAAAATTTGCGAATAAAAAATGATGTCGTACTTCCTCGGTGCCAGCGCTTCCACATAGGTAACACACCGAGCGCACAGATATAGAAACTGAGCTTATTAAGGCCATGCCACAGGTCCAAATCTCATCAGGGTCATAATCTTCCTAGAAAACGCAAACGCCATGTATCATAATTACGACAATTTAACGGTGAAATGGTTTACAGTACATAGCTTGTGATTCGTTACCCAATAGTCAGGCTTTACAAGAGGGGAAGCATTGCAGGCGTTATTCTCGGCATCCACTGTATCCTGGGTTTGCCGATTGCGAACTTGAATCCCAATTCCCCGAGCAGCCATTTTGCTGCTCACCATCGTGTATTTTTCCTACAAGTAATGTTCAAAATTAACAAGGTAATACCTTGCACAGTTTAACGACAAAATCACCTAAATACAAAAGATAACGCAAACTACGAGTTTCCCAAAACCTTAAAATTACTACCTGAGATTTCATTGCCTCTGAAACATGCCACACAATCACAAAATTGACCTCCACAATGCAAACCGTTTGAATTCCGAAAAAAAATGTTACCGCACGACCAAATGTCGAGTTTAGCTACGAATCGACACTTAAAAAAACCTTTGTTGGGAAAGCGTGCAATTTGAACCAAGATTATGTAACTCTTGGGCTTTCGCCAATATGTTACATAGTCAATTTTGGAAATTCAATAAGCAATTAAAACTGGTTTGCTAAACGGGGTATGATAAAAAAATATATATAATAATCAACAGTGACAAGGATGATGTTGTATATTCTACCTTCTCTTTCTGCTTCAATAGTTGAGGTACAAATATTCTGCGATTAATCTGTGATTTCAGTTTCTTTCCGCCATTAAGCTTGGCCAGTGAAGAAAAGCACTTGCCAATAACACAATCCTTCCCACTGTTGCCAGCAACACTATGAGGAGGGCCCACCCCGGAAGTGGAGGTCTGTAGAGTGGCACATGGGCTGTCACAGGAGCATGGACTTCCACATTCTTTACCAGCATTGGCAGATGTTTCGTCATCGTCGCTCTCCATGCTACTGTAATCGGACGACCACTTCCTTTTGCGCTTGCGTCCCCTCGATCGGGTTGCGGCAATTTCGTTAGGACGCTCATAGGTCGATTTGTCCGAATACTGCTTTTGCAAGCACTTGCGTCTCCTGCAATAGACAATTAATTAAATATCAAGGCTCTATCTTCGCTTTGTAGCTGAATAAGGCTTCTTTTAAGAGATTTGCGTACCAAAAAAGGCATTTTTTTCTAAGTTATTTTTAAATTTAATTTTGGAAACTGATAGGAACAACTGGAATGTATGAGGACCTAGCATAAATATTCTATTATTTGTTTCAATTTTTTGTTTATGAATAGGTATATTCTATTTCATGGAAATGTCTGTAAAGCTTATAATTGTAGAGGGTCTAGTAAACTTTACGGACACATTTCCATTAAATGTAATATACATACAAAGTAAACAAATAATAGAATATTTATGCTAGGACCTGGTAAATTTAGTTTGTTCCTATCGGTTTCCAAAATTAAATTAAAAAATAATTTAGAAAAAAAAGGCTTATTCTGGTATGCAACCCTCTTAAAGAAAAATTGCTATTTATGTTGCATAGATGTCTACAAAGGTGCATCCCAAGAAACAAAAGGAATTGTAAACTTACTTGCAAGCCTGCTTTAAAATTCCAGGTCCGCCATACTTCTTCATATCCCTGCAAATTGAACGTTAGAATCAAAAATGGGTTAGATATGCTTCTTTGATACAATTCAAAGTGTATAACGATTATAGGAATTCCCTTTTTCATTCAAATAAAGTTGTTACACATTTATAATTTCATTTATACATGTATATTGCACTTTGAAATACCGTAAATTGTCGATTTAACCCCAGGTCGTTCACACACGTATGTTAATGAACCTCGAGTATTAGGGGATTTCCCAAAGCGCTTGCGCCTCACATTACACGATAGCTTTGCGCATGTGCATAGGGGATTACCCTTATTATTGAAATATCAGTAACTTATATGCTTGTTTCAGTTAAGTTTTTGTCATTTTTAACATATTCTTAAGTTAATTATAATTTCATTTATATATTGCGCTTTGAAATACCGTAAATACTCGATTAAACCCCGGGCCGTTCAAGCGGGTATGTTAATGAACCCCGAGTGTAAGGGGACTTTGCTAAGTGCTTGCACCTCACATTATCCGATAGCTTCGAGCATGTGCATAGGGGATTACCATTATTATTGAAATACCACTACCTTAGATGCTTCTTTCAGGTAAGTTTTTGTCATTTTTAATTTATTGAAACCAGCTTTGAGGAAATAAAATAAAAAAATAAAGACCCAATTCAATAATTAGGGTCCAGTGATACGTACTTGCAAAAAATGCACTCCCTGCAATCGGTGTTAAGGCAGTTTGCGCATTTTTGGCATCGTACTTTGCGAGCTCTGCCCATTCCCTTTCCCCTTCCGGAACTGCCGCCCTTCAGTTTTTTACTCTCTACCAGTGGGAGTCCATCGTGACATTCTTCCATTATTATTTCCTCGTTTTGGCTAATACGACCTATTAAAAAAACGCGCATAGTTATTTTTAAAGACTATACACAAACTGCTTTTCACAATATTTCATTAAAGGCTGAAAACTGTTAAAATAAAATGTGGTTATACCTAGTTTTCTCTTTGCTGGCCCGTGTCTCCTAGCATTCCGTGATCCTTCAAATTTGGCACGAGGAAATCCAAGAACAACAGAGGCACGCCGGCAAACATGTTTGATACGTGGACCACGTTTATCTCTGGTGATTGGTAAAAGGCTATTTGCCACAGTTGTACAAGCTAAAAAGTTTGCGCCTAAAATAAATTATATCATTATAGGAAAAAATAAACACAAGGTGTCAAGAATTATGGGGCTGGAATAACATCCGAACACTATTTTTTAAAAAAAGTAGTACTGACTATAGGACTAACCTTTTTTGTTCTTGTGCTTCCTAACTAATAAATTCGTAGCAGCACGTTTAGTAGAAAAGGGTGAAGTCCGATTTCGAAAAGGCCTAATCTTTGAAAGATTTTGAGGTTGGACGGGATGAGGCACTGGTGGTTTTGGAGCTAGAGGTGGGGATTTAGGACATGTCAGAGATGGCGGCAACAGTGAAGGCGCAAACGAAGGAGAAAGGTGAGGAGCTTCGTTTTTAACACTCAAATCGGAAGTTTCGGCACCAAATGCAGGTTTGTTTGATGTACCGGTAGTGACACTAAAGTTCATGTGGTGTAAAATGTCTGCACCGTTTTTGACCAACGGATCTAAGCAATAAAATGCATAACGTCATAAAATTGCCCAGAAATGTGCATGTGTACCTTCAACCGTTAACTAAACTTACTAAAGGATAATGATTTTTACGAAAAGTACATAAATGAAATTTTGAAATAAGTTAAAACACGAAGATATACTAGAGACAAAGAATAAACGAAATGGACGCATTATAACAAAATAATGATGGATTTCAAATTTCTTGAATATCCCTTTTAATTTGAAATAAAAATTGTCCTTTCAATGACTAGAAATTTGGCAAAATTACGCTTTTGGTCTACTTCTAATTCTTATATCTCAGATTCCCACACAATGAATAAATGTCTTTTAGCAATAATATTAAAATCGAAAATATATATCTGAACATTTAATAAATTGTACCTTTAATATATTCACTTCATTAGTGTAATTATGAAATTTTTATTATAAAATCAGATATTTTTAATTTTTTTCTACAACATTTAAATTCAAAACGTGGCAACAGTTGCCCCATCCCATTAATCATTAAGTCTAGTCCTCACTAATTAGTGTAAACGAGACATTTCATGCAAATAAGATCCCAACATGTCGGCTTAAACACAAGAAGAAATAAACAGTTACAAAATGAAAACAGAAAAAAGAGAGAGAGATAAGGGCACCCTTACCCTCAGGTCCACAACTGTGGTGATGGGACATGGTCCCAAATGTGTGCTTTGGCCACACTTCCCTACACAGTGAATGTGACACAGAACCTTGGTGGCCAAACCGCACTGTGCAAAAACCACCGAACCCATTAGAATGCATTACTCTTTTCAAAAAAACACAAACAAGAAAAAAGGGTGCATGCACAGAGTTGGACTAATACAAAAAAGCATTAAAGAACTATTAATTAATTTGTTGAAAAGACGTATAGGCCTATGCAAACAATGATAGATCCAGATCTCCCACATAATATAGCTTTCTGATGCTTTCCAAGATACCATATTTACATGTGTAAGGGCTTCACTTTTTTTAATACAAATTTTGACCTTACGAAGAACGGATGGGGTTATTACACAATACATCTTGTTAACACTGCACACAAATCTCCACTTTTAATATATAATACTATTATTTTCGCAATAAATGACTATTTCTGTATTTTAAGGCAAATATCCAGTGATTCATAATATATATATTTTCAATATTTTTAAAATTATAACTCTTCAAAATCATTAGATTAGCAGTGATGTCGATATAGGGTAATAAACCAAAACCGGTACATGTAAATAGCGAACCTTTATATAGCGATGACCCTGGAAGTAGTGATAACACAGTCGGCACACTGTGTATGGTCATCACTTTAGCTGACCTTACAAATAGCCCTATCCCTCCAAATTGGTTTGCGCTATTCACAGGTTTTGGTGTATATAGCACGGAATTTTTCTATTTCTACAGCTAGAATGCATTTTATGCACTGTGTTCACACACTTTCACGCACAATAGATCATTGTATCGAACAATGGGTGAAGCAAAATTAATAGATATTAACTATTCCTCCCACAGAAATGTATTTAAAGTCTGGGTGGGGCCATTACACGAATAAATACGGCAGGTGGAATTCAATCATAAAATTAATCATAGATTTTTATTCCCCTTATCAACTGACTTTAAATGCAGCGAACACTCCATAATCCAAAGAAGCCAGATTTGTTTTTACTCTGTATTCGGTCTAATTCTGGACCTACCAATGCAGATGCCACGCTTTCAATTCACTTACCTGATGACGGTGTCGATGATGGAACTACAACCGTTGTTAGTTTAGGATCAACCGGCTCCAACTGAATGATGGGGAAACTAAGCAAACGAATGGGGCTTTGAATCTTGGCCTGATCCTTCTGGAATTGCTCGCTAAGTTTCCGTAGACTCGAGGGCTGGCGAAGTTTCATCAACGTCCGTTTGTTCAGCTGCAACCTAGCCTTCCTCAGTATGTTTTTGGTGTGCCTCTGCGTAGAGGCCCTTTGGTTGGCAGCCACTTGGTTTACGATTTCGCTGGGCTTGTCCGCCTCCGATAACGATGTTCCACCGTCGGGACTCGAGTTTCTGAGTCTTCCTTCCCATTGCGAGCGTAAAATCCGTTCAATTTTGGCCAAGCCTTGGTCATCGTCCGTTTTGTCGGCGCAGTTGTCTTCGTCGTTATTTTCTCCCTCAGAATGCTTCGACTTCAACGAGTTCGTTGGGCTGGCTTTAGGAGATGCACCGCTGCCGATGCTACCGGTTTTCCCTCTTCCTGCTGTTTTTCCTTGCTTGCGGACGCTTCCGGCTGCCGCCCTTGCCATCGTCTCGGCATATTTGCTGATTTCCTTTCTGATTCTTTCCCGGTCGGAGCAAGTGCTATCGGAATTTTGATCGTCCAGCGTTTTTAAGAGTGCTTTCTTTGCTAAAAGGTTTCCCTCTGACATCTTCATTTGCACCTTCAGCGTGGGCTTCCAAGGCCTTTTCCCAGAAACGACCAAAGGCTGCTCCAAAACGGCAACTTTCGGCTCCCCGGCATTCTCTTGGACTGGATCCTGTTTCTCCGAATTGGCATACAGCGGAAAGTCGAAATCCTCCATGGATCGCTTCGCTGGAATAATAACCCGAGACGAACGCACGCTTCTTGCAGGCAGGGAAAACGTCCTCCTTCGAAGCCTTTTTCCAGGACTGCAACCAGGTTTAGCATTGCACAAAACAGCTGCGTCGAGTTTCTGAGTCGCTGCTTTCTTGGCTTTGTCCAGGAGCCTACGCGCAGCGCAAGACCGCAGCTTAGACGTTCCTATACAATTGCCCTCTTTGTGATTTGATGAAGTTAAGTCCTCCTGTTCCTCGACGTGATTGTTTTTAGCATTCGGGTCATTTTGATCATTTAACGGACTCGAATTTCCTTCTTTGGGTCCGTGCTCACTTTTATCCCCGTTATAAGATTCCTGTTCGCCATTTTGGTTGCCTGAAGGGATAGAAGCTTGATTAGGCAGCTCGTTATTCAGCCCCTCGAGGACTCCAGGATCCTTGGATGCTAAAACTAGGGACAGTTCAAGATTATCCGCAACACTTGGAGATGCTTTTGAAAAATCAAGCTTGCTCGAATTTTGATGGTACTGCTGCACTGGAGGACACGTACTATCGCGATAGGATGAGTTTGAAATTGCATCAGCTCCTGAACTGAAAGAGTCTGTGCAGCCGTTATTAATCTGCAACTGACTAGTATTTGTTATAGAAGTAGACTGAACTTCCGTTAAATGGTGCTGATAAGGAGCGTCAGGACACTGCGAGTCATTTTCCTCATCTTCATTTTCTACAATCATCTGACTAAGAGTTTGTTTTGATTTACGTACATCGAGGACGGTGAAACCTTCGAATTCTTCATCCTAAAAAAAAATATTGAACAGTATTAACTTATGCTCCATTTTATAGTGTCCACTGCAATTGCATACATAAATTAACAATTCCATGTTATGGGACGTTTGGACAAAACAATCTAGGTAAATGTGTACTTCACGTATTTTTTTAAAGTTATATTTTACGAGCTTTAAAATGATGAATTGACAAGCTTTTTTTTAGTAATTTATTCCCTAAATGGAAATGTATTCCATTAACAGACATTGTATGCTACAACTTGGTATCAGACCATCTGCTTGGCTTGAATAGGCTACTAAATGGATTTGTTTTAGAATATTGCATGCTTATTGCGTAATATTACAAATATAAAGATTAGCCCTCCATCAATTAATACTTCAGTTTAAACCGTAAACACTAGAAAAAATTAAATTATTTCATACGTTTGACACATTGTGCTTATTGTGTATTAAATCTTAGTTTGTAGGTTGTAATGTTATAAATTTGACTTAGTATGACATAGGAACAATAGCCCGCCATATATGTTAATACGTGCAGTGGCCTATTGGAAATTATATAGTAACCAAAGGGTTAGCACAAAAAAGTGGTAAATATAGGCCTATATAGTGTAAGTCACAAAAATATGGGAACCTTCACCGCTTACATGTAAAAAAATGAGCAGCAACCGATTTAAGATTTTATGCATAAAAACTGCATAGACAACCACGATATTATATAGCAAGATTGCAGAGTTTGTATATAATGTCCAATACACAGAATGGCATTTCCAAGTACTTGTTCACCAATTTAAGAAAAATTGTGTACAGTCCAGCAGAACGTTAAACACGGTTTGAAATGGTATTAGGCTTACATTGTAACATAACATGAAATGGGAGCATGTCAGATTGATATGCAGCAACGTCGTATCTTACCTCTTCGGAATCGCCAAAGAATTCTCGAAAAAGCTTCAACCCATCACAGATCATGGAGGTGGTTTTCAGTGATGGATCCACGTAATTATTAACTCCATCTTCTTGGAAATTAATGCGAGTTCGCCCAACTCGCTGGCCTGGTTTACCAGGGAAATGAAGTCGCGCCATGTTTCAGTGACAAACAATCGTTCAGAGCGGCCCAGAAACCAGCATAACGACACCAACTACAAACACTGCATTATATGAAATAAATTAGTTTAAAAAAACAACAACAACCGCCATTATTTGAAACCGATATAATTATTTTAAACCACGAGTAATCGAGAAACTGATAGATTAGAAATACAATACCTTACATTATAAAGAGCGTTGATAATCGCCTACTGAAATGACATGAAATTCCATGTTTGAAACATCGGACTTATTTTTACTCACGTTCAATTGTTGTCTAACAAATTTAAGTTATCACAAAACTATACTTCAACTAAAACATTTTTAAATTGAGATTCTAAAGAATATTAATATTTTCGTCGATGATTTTTCGATGTCAACTACGAAAATTAACGTAAAACACGCTCACTCATTTTTAAAAGTATTTAAGCAGGAGCGCCGTCGTTTCCCGCCAAAGTACACTTCCGCCCTTTTATATTCAATTCCCGCTTTTATTTAACCTATGACCACTGCTCTGACATTAAGCCCCAGGCCACACTAGGCTGGAAACGCGTGTTTTTGTAAGAGATCTATTGATGTGCAAATTTTATAATTCTAGAATTTAAAAATTTAAAAATAATTTTTATTTATATTTTTAAAAAATCCCTAGATCTTTATCTAAATTTGTGTTTAAACAGAAGCAATTCTAACTGAAAACTTTTCTTATAGGAATGGATGGTGTTGTAGATTATACGTTTACTGGGAAATTTTTAAAATGATTTCCATTCTAAACACTTTCAAATCATGCAATAAGAAATATAATTTTACAAAAATATTGGCATTGAAGTCATTATGTTCATTTATTCAAAATCAATACAAATTATTTAGATATATAATTATGGATATCACATGTAAATTTGGTTAACCCAAATTGTTTACATTATACAGTATACAATTGTATACAAGATAAGGCACAGATGAATTTTTTTCTTAAAAATATATCATTGGTATCATATTTAACAGAAATGGAATTGATAGAAATTTCTGTACATGCAAGAACAAAGATCACAGTTGAATGATAATATAATAAATGACTAAAACACTCTTTTAAAACAATAGGAACATTTCACATAAAAATATGCATGTGCACTGATCCCTACAATAATAAGAAAAAGGTCAATATTAATCTGCCAGATCAATATAAACAACGTGCACGAATTGACGATTACAGCTATCCTAGTGTTATAATTGCATCTAATGACTCCAGAAAAAAATGAATTAGAAAGCAATAATTAACTGCTGCTGTTAAATTTATGGAACCAAAACTAGATCAAATAGAAGTAATTATAACAATATACTGCATATCTTATCGAAAAAAATTGAGCCAATTTATGGGTAATTCAGTTGTTGAAAAACGTAGCCGTCAAATCACATGTATGACATTTTTAAACTTATTTCAGCCGCAAGTCAGGAAATGTTACTTAAATATTTCGTAAAAAATAAAGTAACCCTTTACTTACAACCGACAAATCGAGAAAAAATGTTATAGCTGACACACGCTCCCATTAATCTATTAAACAGGGATCACAGGTTTTCAGATTTACTTACATACAAATAGCGTAAATCCCTATAAAACTTTAAATCTTAAATAAATTTATGATAAAATTCCCATATTTGATGAATACAAAAACATTTTTTTATGCTCCATTACATGTAACTAATATACAATACTGATTTTTATTTCTTAACGCTATAACACTGTGATCTCTGAACTGGGACATCCACAGAGGCCTGCAATTGCGGAATTTGAAATTTATCAGGAACTATCACCTTTAACAAAACTGCTACTGGAATGATTATGGCACCGAATTGGCAACAAATAGGATATCAGTGCCTGACTTAAATGGCAAAGATGAAGGGGTAAAACAGTTGCAGACGATGGCATTTTTTTTAAGGCACTTTGGCTAATTTAAATAAACCGAATGATAAATTTCATAATCGACGGTTTCTCACAGGCCAGGAATTTAATAATTTTTGGTTTATAGTTTACACCTGACACAAGATTATCGATCAATGATTGTGTCGTCACAATTTAATTAGTAAGGAGGGTCGTTAGATTAATAAGCGGATGGTCCATGGCCATAGCCTCCTTGATAATTATTACCGAAAAATGTGTTGCCTGGTGGAGCTTGAATTGGAAAATGGGAATTCTGATAGTTTCGATTGTATGGAATTTGCGCAGAATTGAAATTCTGTGCCGTGTTGTTATAACCGGAATTATATCGAAATTGATTTTGATAGTTCCTATGTCCCCCCCGTCTGTTAAATGGATATTTGTGCCTGCCTTTACGAGCCTCGCCATTCTGCTCGTTATTAATGTAAGCAGGGGTAGCGTTTCTCGGGTGGAATTCTTCCGCAGTTGGCGAAAGCATAGAAATCATTCTGGGGCTATCCACTACGCCCGAGTTGTAAAAAGCTGCATCTTCGCCCATGGCTGGAATGGCATTCGGCTGCATCTGAATCACCTCCTGCGGGCAGAAATCCTGCGCGTTGGGCATGAATGGTGGAGGAGGGTACGAAGCTTCGAAAATGCCGCCGGGAACGGGCATGCCGGGGTACGGATATTGGCAATATGGCATGGGCAAGAGGTATGGGAGTGGCAACTGCATTACTCCGTATGGTGCAGGTGGCGCACTCTCGGGATGATTTCCATCCCGATTTTGTTTCAAGCGATCCACTTCTTCTCTGAGGGCTCGAATCTCTTCATCTTTAGCCTGATCGCTGTTCTCCGAAAACCTGGCATGGTTTTCGCAATGCCGATGACCGTTGTCCTCAGTTTCGGCATTAGTGGGAAACGACGGAATCGGTGCAGGCGTGTGCAGTACATCGTGATTCGAACCGGCTGCTTTTATGCCACCAAAATGTTGTGGCGTCATCTCCTTCGCTGTTACCTCTGGAGTAGCTTTGTCCAATACTTGTAGCGGATGTGCGGGCGATATCTCCCCATGAATTACAGCGCTGCTCGTCATTTGTATTTTATTTGCAGCATTGCTTGCTAAATCCAAAGATGGCACGTTATCTGGCGATAAAACTATTCTGGTCACAGTCTCTGGTTGAGTTACGTAACATCCCAAGTCTGTTTTCGAAATAACAGGAGCATCCGCCAACTCAAACTGTTCCAAGTCTGCAACACGCTGAGGACTTTTAGGCTTTGGTATATTTTGCGGTGCTGAAGCAGCTGTGGAACGCGAATGAGCAGTTGAAACCGAAGCGTCTACCAGTTCGCCAATTTTCCCATCGCTTCTCTTTTGTCCCCTTCCTAAACCCCGACCTTTCGGCAACAATGTTTTATTCTTAGGCCGGGCGCCCCATTGATCCCAGTCATGTTTGGTTTCGCTCTCTCCGTTGGTAGTTGGATCCATCGTCAAAAGTACGGTCTTTATTGGTGCATCAACTTCTTCCGGATTGGAAACGGCAACAACTTTGGGAAAGGGGACGACGGCAACTCCAGGCGCACCAATCATCAACGGTGGAAAGTCGTGGTGTGCCTGTAGCATTTTCTTTGCCTCTTCGGCTTCGTTGATGAAATCCTCTGTTTCGGAAGAATTTGAGCATCTCCTGGAAGTACACGATACGTTTAAAGCAAAGGTTAAAGTCAGAAATATTCAGAGGTCCCTTAAGAGTGTGTGAAAATAGATTTTCAGAATTAAAAATCTATTTTTAAATAGCTAGTGAGTTATTAAATATTTGTTTTTAAAATTAACGCTTATAATAACGACTTAAAAAGTTTATTTTAAATTAAAGGAGATATCAAATTTCGTAGCACATTTTTCTTGTTAAATTATCGGATCTTTTCTACAATTCTACCATCTCGAACCACCTTTTACACCATGTCTGTTGATAAGCCAACTAGCCTAACCGTTTAGGAATGTTAGGTGGAAAATTCATAACATTTCATGGTGGTAGAATTGTAAAAAAGATCCAAATTATCTTTATTATTACATGCAAACATATTTCCTGCAGATTGGTTTTGCTAGCCAGTAGACCCTCTTAAAAACTTTTAAAACCGGTTGTAAAAAATAGAATTCACTAAACGCACGGCCTTGTAGATGAGATCGACACTAAATGTAAAGTAACGATTCTAACCTTTCAATTTGCCGACCGCTGTGAATGTTACGTTGTCCTTCTGCCAAGCTTAATTTTAAAGCAAGTTCAAGCATTTCTTTCTCTTCCTTGGTGGATCCTGGCACTAGCTCCTTAAGGGCGTTGTTTTTAAATGACTCGGTAATGGGTTGGGAATTATCAGTCCACGCATTCGGCTTAGCAGCTACTGCTGTAAGGTCTTCAGAAGTACTAGTTGTGGGTGACGAGCGAATGTTGTGTGAAATGGAAACAGGTCCATTTCGTTTATCTTCGCCTTCTCCCGTGCAATCTGGTCCGCCACTATTTGAACGGCCTCGACCTCTGGTATTGCCTCTAAAGCTATTTCCTCTGTTCGTATACTGCTTTTTGCCGTTACGGTTTTCAAAGGTGACGTTGCCATTAGTGTTGCGATAGTTGTTGCTTTTCCTGTCTTGGTTAGAAAGCCTGTCCTTTGGGCTAACCCTGTTATCATTCCTGTTACCACCATTTTGTCCTACAAAAATATGAAAGAATATGCATCTATTAAAACTCATACAAGTATAATAATGCTGTCAGATTTATACAATTTTTTTCCAGAAACTATTGAGCTTAACTGCAGATGAGCCTACCTCGCCTTCTATTAGTCCCGGATTTATCGCTGTTATTATCATCCCCAACTTCACAGGCATGGTCTAACCTTGAATTCCCGGGGCTGTTGTTTAAGGAAACTGACTGATGCTGTTCGATCTCGCCACTGTAAAATATATTGTAAATAACTTTTTTGAGATCACAATTAATCGGCTTAGCGGGGGGAAGGGGGGGGGGATGCTTTCCGTATTTCTAACCTGGCATTGTTGGGAACGTTTGGCGAGGATGTAGGTTTGGTCACATTTTTATTTGCTTTATGAGAATCCCCATATTGCCTATTCTTGAACTGCGACTGAGTTCTTGGCTTTTGGTTAGGGCTTACTTGAGATGTTTCTTTGGTAGTTTCATTATTTCCTTCCATTTTTGTTAAAGGGATATCTGTATAAAAGTACAAAAACGAGTTTATTATGTATCTCTGTACTTACAGGGTAGCATTAACCAAAAATCGTTTTTTTTACAGTAAAATAAGACTAATAGTGATATGGAAGCAGAGCAAAGTATGACTGAAGAGACAACAAACATCAAGTGCATGCAAGATATGACAGAATTATTGATTCAAATGGTTTCAGGTTAGGGTGGATAAATTGAATGGGCTGTTTCGCAAAAATATGAAAACAATAGATTTTATTTTGTTTAAGTCTAGTTAAAGATTGTTGCTAACGCCTTTTAAGAAAACATGACTATAAAAGTTTGGATTTTAGTCGATTGCCTATGACAGCCAAAACAGTGATATGAAAGTTAATTGTGGACTTCTGTGATTTTTCTTTGATAGTAGTTCACGAGGTTTATGGGCACTCACAAAGGGACACAAGGTCAAAGTTTTAGAAAACAGGAAGGCTGGATTGCAATAGCAATGTTGAATGTTGAACTTTTTCTGCAAACGAATTCCAGGATACACTTATCCAGAATATATGTGAAGCACAACGTTGTGCTTTACATTTATAAAATACTTTATCCGAATGTATTGAGTGAACAGAAAAATAGCTCACTTTCATAATAATAGGTAAAGACTTGTAAGACCTTTTATTTTTACGTGTACGATATTCATTGAAACAATCAACACATATCGCACAGTAGTAAAACGTACCCAAATCGAAATGTCTAACAATCTAATCTCTGTCACTCTATGACTAAATCATACATAAATATTTATGATAAAAATTCAATTAGCTCAATTCTATCACTCATGAATAGAAAGAATATTCTAGCGTAGTCTTAGCAATAAAACATAACATAATTTGTCCAGTCCGATATTTTCAAAGGAATAAAAAAGATTTAAACTATTAATACAATGAATTAAAAATACACGTGATGCTCTGTTTATGACGTCAGTTACTAGTTTATCGTGATAATTGTACAATCCCTAAACTCGTTTGTCATTACAGAAATCAAAACAAAATCTCTTGTTCACCGTAATATATATGAACCATTTGCAGATAACAAAGGCCCATATGACATATTATTACAAGGGTTACTTGTAACTAGAGTCCTAAAATTACAACTTTTCAAATTGAAATAAACGTCATTACCAACTCCTTCAAATCCTTGGAATTATGCTTGAAGTATAAACAGTAAACTTGTACTACGTTAAAACAAAATGAATAAAAACACGATGTTTTTTTCTTGACAAACTAATAATCTAACTGAATAACTTTCAAACACAAATCGTAAATGAAATTTTACAAATGAAATTATGAAATAAAAGTTTCAGGCCCGATGTTTTTTGGCCTGTGGGGAGAAACCCTAAAAGCAGTGTGACCAGACGTTATCAATTATTTCCCATCAAGAGTAAATTAAATAATATTATTATCTAGTAAAGTACCATTAATAACTAAAACTATTTTTCTACGTTCGTAAAATAATTGGATATTTGGTTATTTGCCAAAATTCTATTAGTTTACCTTTTTAAATAATGAAACGTACGAGCCGAAACATTAATTACACGAGATACGAGTTAAGGTGAAAATCTGACACTCTTTGCCAATTGTTGTGAACTACATGTACGTGCAAAACGAAATTGTTGTGAATGTGTCAATGTACACCTTGATTCGGAAGTTCGGAATAACGTTGTTTCTGGTTTTCAAGCTTATTATTTTTATTAATTTAAATATTATAACATCTTTAAAATTTGAAGATGGTTACAAGAGCCGCAAAAGATCTTTTGAGAAATACAATCCGTAGTACTGGATATCATAACAGGGTAATGTAGTATATATACTGAGCATATCTATTTCCAGGAATACATTACAGTATACTTGCAGTTCTAAAATTGAAGGACGTGGGCTACGTTATAAAAGCTAAACATTTATTTTTCATTAAAATTTCAGCTACTGGAAGAAGAGGAAATGTGGAAGCATTGGGAAGTTGAAAAAGGGCTTACCATGATGGTTACAGATGATTACATTAGGTAATTTAGCACAGGTTTAATATGTGACCTATAAAAAACGTGGTTTGGAATTTAAAGTAGACAGTGTTTAAATTTCAGACGTAGAATGCGTATGGATGAGTATGGTGGTCCAAGTGGCTTGACAGGCCCACCATCCCTTAAAGACAGAGTTCAATGCAACATGAAAGAATTGAGGAAACAAAAACAAGCTGCAAGAGAATCTCACAGAGTAGGTGATAACTTCTGGAATAGAAAACTGATGGAAATTGAGGAGAAAGATCCTGACAGGTATTCTCGAGATTGTTTCAATTTAACTTGCCTGTAAAATTTGTACAAGCACGAACCAATTTTCCCAACAAAATTACCTGAGCCATAGGCTACTATCCATTTCCGCATTTTTCAGATGGGGTCACAGCGGATACAAAGAATTGTATCCCGAAGAATTCAAACCGGGTACCTCGTCAAAGGCGGCCAAACACAAGAATTCATCCCGCGACAGCAGTCTTTGTTCGAGCAGGAAAAGCAAACGCCGCTCCGAGCCAAAAAAGAGAAAGTACGTGAGCTTTTTACGACGGTTGTCAAAATCCGCATTTCGAAACGAATTTCAACTGCAAATCATATTTCAGAAAAAGGAAAAAGAAACATAAAAAGAGGCATAGCAGAAGTGCCAGTAGTGAAAGGCCTACAGAAGATACGGACAAAGTGAAAAAAGATATTAACGGGAGAAAACATTTTCCAGCGTGCGAACAGCCATACGAAAATTCAACGTTACACGCAAGGCACAAATCCAAGAATATCGCTTCCAGCTACAGATCTCCTTGTTCCAACGGTCAACCATCCCCAGAAACGGCCGAAATGCGCGTGCAGGATGTAGCTAGCGACAGTTCCGATGACAGCGGAAGCTTGTACACGAGGCCGTTTCTGTCTGACGTTAGCGAGGCTGAATTACAAAGGCGGAAGGAATACTTGAAAAGAAAACTGGAAGAAGATTCCTCGGAAGAAAGTTCATCGGAAGACAGTCATCCAAATGGTTACAACAGCCAAAAAAAGGGCTCGCCTGAAAGAATTGATTCGTATGACAAAAGCAGTAACTCCAATGGAAGAGGCCCACAATATTACCGACATAAAAGAAAGTTGAAGTCGCATATAGTGAACATTGCATAAATCGAGAGAGTAAATCAGCAAGATTAATTAAACATGGCAATACAACGCCTGTAAGAAACAATATTAATCCTGCTCGCAGTATTCAGTTGTTTTTGTAAGCCTAGGTCTCCTAATTGACAAGTATATAAATTTGTTACGATACAATATAAAGCTTAAAACAAAATTTTGGGATACGTTTTCACGAGTTGTTGTTGAACCTCAAAAGTTTGTCAAAAGAAAGGATTTAAACTAACTAAAATTGCTTGGAAATATAGCAGCTCATTATTTAACTATATCTGCACTAATTTACAATGCTTCCTCTCCTTACATTTGGAAGGTTTTATGCTTTAATTGCCATTGTAATTTGAACTCATTTTTAAATGTACAAGTCGTTAGCAAAGTAAAATGTATATTTGCATTTTATTAAATGTTTTGTTGCATGTCTGTGGTGTATGTATTGCAATAAAATTATTGCCCATTGTAAACACAAAGCTATTTACTAGTTGTATATTTGCAGGTGGCTAGTTGGTTAAGCAAAGATACCATAGAAAAAATTAGGGCTGTACCGAATAGGGTATTACATGTATCATATTTTTCACATTTTATAATCCTTCTATACATAGACAAGATAGCTGCTCCTCCTCGATGACTTAAACTGCCTGTTAAATGGCGAAGATGAAAAACACAATATCTTCATTTTAAGGCAGCTACTTATAACCACCTGATGATACTACCACTCAAAATGTAAGATCCCTTTTCTGGATCTTACATAAAGGTACATAATATATAAAAAATGTTATTTAGATTGAGAGAGTTACTTCACTCTCCTCTCTATAACAGCCGCATAATGCATAAACAAATGCCAAGTGACCACTATTTGTATACGTGTTTGGATTTGTATATGTGTGGACTTAAATGTCCGTGTGTACTCGTTGAGTGTTTCAATAAATAAATAAATACGCTCCAACAACTACTATTCGGCTGAATACTGAATAGCTAATTGGGCCACTATTTGGTCCCAAATCGAATATTCGGCACAGCCCTAATAGAAAGTTTGTCTTTCAATTAATATTATCAAAATATAAAGTCAGCCTATTCAAAACAACCAACCATTCGTGGTAATAACACGAAACAAGGCCACAAAAGATGGTGAATAGTTTATTTTAAAAATGGAAGTTACAAGTTTTTAACATGCACTCACATATTTTTGTGAACAATGCCAGCACAAATTATTCGCTTTCGCTATCGCTATCACTTTCGGAGTCAGAGGCATCCATCGCTTCTTTTAGTTTCGCGTTTTCACGTTCGAGCATTCTATCAAACACATCATATTCCTCCAAGGTTATTTCACAAATTTCTGTGAATTTCTTGGTTGTCGAACCAAGCATGATTGCGAGGGATGGATTCTCGATTTTCTTTTTCGGGTGAGGTTTTCGAAATTTCCCAGTACGAAGCATGACCTGATGTCTCAAATTGGTGTGTTGAACAGAATGGGATAGTGCATTGCCCGATACAATATTGTTTTGTACCATTCCAATTTCGTGAAGAATATAGCGCACTTTTTCCTTCGTATTATCAAAATCTTCAAGCATTATTATTGGCGAGTGAATGGCAAGTTTCAGGATGTCCTTCTGAGTAAAAAGTGTCATTAAATCTCGGATTTTATTAGCAATAGAGCGGGCATCCTTGATTAGCAATTCGGGTGCTTGTGTAACTAATTTCATGAGAGATTTGTTGGCAAAATCATGCTCTCTTAGACAAATAAAGGATTCATCAACCTTTGCTGGGTTCCTTGAAAGCAAATCAGGACAAATTTCTAACATTTCAAGTATCTTAGATACTGGAATGCCATTGCTTTGTAGGACGATCATCAAGTTTTCCCAATTTTTACAAGAGCATCGGCATAAGCTGGGTTGGTTAATAAAGAGTTTGAATAGTTGGTTCTTCTTAACGTCTTCATATTGCAACATATAATCAATCACTAGATTAATATCATGGCAGTCATAGTCGTACCTAGGTCCATGTTTAAGCCTCAAGTTTGATTTGATCATATCAATGAGAGAATCAACGGCGACATCATCCATGGAGGTATCATCCTCGGAGGTAATATTAGTCTCCTTTACAGTCAATGTCTGAGGGCTCGAAGCTGAGACACTGCAGTAACTGTGGGAAACTAGTATAGGAAAGTTTTTGACAAGTCTGTGGCTCCGGCAGGGCAATATAGTACGTTGCAACAGTAGACTGCACATCGGAAGAGGTTTCAATATTTTCGCAAGATACATTCTAGTTTATAACTTCAAAAAAATATAAACCATCTGTTTAAAAATAAAAGAAACATTATATTGCATTGCAGAGCTTAATCTTACTGTAAGGGGCCATGCATAAATGATGTCACGCTTATGGGGGGGTCCAGCTTTTTGTGACAGATTGTGACAGGGGAGGGGGGGATGGAAGTCAGCCGTGGCGTTACGTCACAATTTTTTGACTAAAAATTGTTGACTTATAATTTTAAAAATTGGGAGATTGTTAAAAAAAGGCTTGAACTGCATGACAATTTGTTAATTGGTGATACATGAATATATAATTTTAATTTTATATAAATTAAAATATGGATTTTATATAAATTTAAACATTTTATATAAATTAAAATATATAT